>CAUYSK010035484.1:0-38679 GCA_963575035.1 Avahi laniger
ATTAATTTCTTTCTATTTTTGGTAGAGATGAGGTCTCACTCTTGCTCAGGCTGGTCTCGAACTCCCGAGCTCAGAACGATCCGCCCACCTCGGCCTCCCAGAGAGCTAGGATTACAGGCGTGAGCCACCGCGCCCGGCCCCAGACTTCAAGTTCTAAATGTGCAATTTGTTTTCTGATGAATGCTTCCTTTTAAAAAAAAGAACATTTGGAATAGTATATTCCAAGCAATCAGGCCATTACAATTTGTATAATAATTTTATGTTACTCATGTTTGTATATTTTCCATATGGAAATAACTGGTCATGTTTAAAATCTATAAATTACCTGCAAAACTGCCAGCATCATGACTTTGAAATAGATTTTTATCCTATAAAATGCAGAAGAATTTGACAATAACAGTGAAGAGTCTATCAAAGGATTGTTTTTTTCATGTTGACATCGTAGGTATTTGATAATCTGATTCTTGGAAATAGTAACAGGAATGGGTATTAGCATTCGTGATACATGCACCTTGCTCATCATGTATGCAACAAGACAGATACAATTTGACCTTGATGTGCCAAAATAAAGAAAGAGTTTGTGTGGAAAAGCCAAAAGGAGAGTGGGGTGGTTATATAGAGGGGTCTAATTACACGTATCTAAAACATAAAATCATTGTTTAGAATCTCTTCACAGAGAAAAGCATGTCCTACCGGCTGTATTTTTCCATGCTCTTTTCTACTTTTATGGAAATCAACTCCTTTGTTACCCTTCCAAAATGTTTAAATAGCCTGGAGCTATATTTTGAGAGACAATTAGAAACTCTAGAGCCTTACAAAAGGTTTAAAAACTGTAAGAACTTTGCTAATTGATTCTTCTCATTTCATTGTAGAATGTAAAATGTTGGGAGCCGGGAACCTGAACAGGGAACTAAGACCCTATTTCTAGATCCATTTCTGCCACAAACTTGTTATATTAATGTAATCCTTGTGTGCTTCTCAGAGCCTGTATTTCCTCATCTGTGAAATGAAGGCATTGGACTAGAATGGTCTTTCTTCCCAGCCTGAATATTTCATAATGCTGCATTTCTACATTTTCTCAATTTTAATCTTCATTCTATGCTGAAAATATCTAAAATCTAAAATTTTATGTAGATCCTCTCTTGAAAAATTATTTTGCTGCCACTAACATTGGTTTTCAAATTTTGTTCTTCAAATTTCATTATAACAAAATTGCCTGGAATTCAAATTTAAAATGCAGATTTCTAGGGCCCTGTCTGAGCCAACTAACTCAAAATCTTTAGGATAGGAGAAGGATTCAAGAATACATATGTCTAATGACATTTCTCAAAAGAAGACATATAAATGTCCAACAGATACATAAAAAATGTTCAATATCTCCGATCATCAGAGAAAGGCAAATTAATCCCACAATGAGATATCACTGCACACCTATTAGAATGGTTGTTACCAAAAAGATGAAAGATAAAAAGTGTTGGGGAGGATGTAGAGAAAAGGGAACCCTTGTGCACTGCTGAAAGTATTGTAAATTAGTACAGCCATTTTGGAAAACAGTATGGAGCTTCTTCAAAAAACTAAAAATAGAATTACCGTGTGATACAACAATTCCACTTCTGGATATATATCCGAAGGAATTGAAATCAGTATGTCAAAGAGATGTCTTCATTCCCATGTTCATTGCAGCATTTTCACAATAGCCAAGATATGAAAACAACTGAAGCGTTCATTAATGGATGAATGAATTTTAAGAAACATAGTATACGTGTATATACACAATACAATATTATTCAGCCTTAAAAAAGCAGGAAAGTCTGTTATTTGCAACAACATGAATGAACATATAGGACATCATGCTAAGTGAAATAAGCCAGGCACAGAAAGACAATACCACGTGATCTCACTTATTTGTGTAATCTAAATAAATTTAACTCAAAGAAGTAGGGAGTAGAATGGTGGTTACCAGAGGCTGGGGAGAGGAGAGTCCATATGGAAAGGGGAGATGTTCTTCAAAGAGTGATATAGTTTTGATGTTCGTCCTCTCCAAACTTCATGTTAAAATTTGATCCCCAATATTGAAGGTAAGGTCTAATGGGAGGTGTCTGGGTTATGGAGGCAGATCCCTCATAAATAGATTAATGCCCTCCCATGGCAGTTAGTGAGTTCTCACTCTGTTAGTTCCTGCCAGAGCTGGTTGTTCAAAAGAGCTGGTACCTCCCATCCCTTGCTTCCTCTCTGGCCGTGTGATCTCTGCACATGCTGGCTCCCCTTTCCCTTCTCCCATGAGTGGAAGCAGCCTGAGGACCTCAACAGATACAGATGCCCAATCTTGAACTTCCGAGCCATTCAGTTAGGAGGAATAGATTATGGTGATCTATTGCAAAGTTTGGTGACTCTAGTTAATAATAATATATCGTATATTTCAAAATAGCTAAAAGAATGGATTTTAAGTGTTCTCCCCACAAAGAAATGATAAGTATTTGAGGTGATAGATATGTTAATTAGCCTAATTTGATCATTCCACAATGTATACATGTATCAAAGCATCACATTGTACCCCACAAATATATACAATTATAATTTGTGGATAAAAAAAGAACATATAGATATAAGTTCCTTGGTAATCCTTATTTCTTCTAAAGTTTTAAAACAACTGAGAATCCAAGAGTAAACCTTAGAAGAGGGGAGGAGACAGAAATAGAGGAACAGTGATAATTGTTACCTAGTTTTGGATGAGGAAGAAACAAGTGGAGAGGAAAGAGGGGAGCAATTCAGGCTGGGAGGTGTTCCTTGAGAATCATCTGTTAATATTTCTCACACTGCGTTCCTTGTTTGAACAGACTGAAATCAAGCACTGACTGTGAGAATGCCTTATGCAAAAATGCCTTGTATTCATAGCATCAACTGCTATATTGGATCTCCAGCTTTTGTTTTGTATGATATTCAAAACCGCACGAGCAGGTTGTGGTTATGTTTTATGAATGAGGAAATGGCATTCCTGAAGGGGCAGTGAGAAAAGTGAAGTAAATGATGAACCTTTGGGATTTCTAAAGATTTTTTAAACAATGAAAATAAAACCTTTGGTAAATTAAAATATATTCTTTTCATGTTTGGGGTTTTGTTTGAATTTTCTTTATCTTGTTCTGGGCGCTGTATGTTATTCTGGATTGTTTAGGCTGATCATTTATGCGTATCCATGGGAAAACACAGTCTTTATCCGCATGATTTCATACCATGATTTTATACTTCTGTAGTGATTATCTCTGTAGGTCCTCTGACCATGTTGCCTTTTTAGCAGAAACATACATACAAAATAGAAAGAAAAGGGAAAATCTCATCACACAGTGTCTTAACTTCAAACAAGTTTGAGATCAAGCCTCAGGGAATCCGCCTTATCTTTTGGCTAAGTAAATGTCCTATGTGGAAGGACACTGACCTGCTCAAGGCAGCTGGCTAAGTTTAAATGTCCACGTTGCTTTAAAGACAAGTTAATCAGATATAGGAACTGTTCTGGCTTAGAAGGATCTTTCGAGAGCTACAGATTTGTGAGTGCTGTTCAGAACAGGATAGCATTGCATTGGAAGGGCCTGCAATCTAAAAAGGGTTTTGACAGAGAACAGCAACATTAACATCAACATTTCCGGTTTTCCATTGATTCAAGTGTGGATTTCTAAAATCACGGTAAGCAGGTGGCAACCTAGCTAAGTCAAGCATTGTCTTAGTGGAGGGAACTACAAGTAAAGGGGAAAAAGTGACCACAAGATTTCATTTCCCTTCTCCATGGCTTCCTACACAAATGAAGAGCTTTCTTGGTAAGGCCTTCCCTGTCTACTCAACCTTCTTCTCTAGTTTATTTTTCTTCATAATAATTATGCTTATTTAAAGTTTATTGTCTGTGTCTACTTCCCTAGAATATAAGCTCTGATGAAGGCATGGATTTCTGTCCATATTGTTCACTGCTATAGCCCCAGTACCTAGAAGTTTCTGGCACCTAGTAGGTGCTCACTAAATATTTGTTTAAAAAAATGAGTGAACTCCTATTAGATTATTGCTTTCCCACATTTAGTGATAAAGAAAGAATTAATCTATTTTAAGTAGCTTTAGAATTGTTCTCCCAAAGATGAAAATAAAATGCACAGGGAGATGAACCCAGGTGGAATATTTACCTAGATGATTATTTCTGGCTTTATGAAAGATTATGTTACTTGGTCATTGAGAGCTTCTGCTCTGGAATTGGACTACGTTAGTTTGCATCCTGGCCCTGCTACTTACTAGCTGTGAAATCTCCAGCAGGTGAACATCTCTGTGCCTCAATTTCCTCCTTTGTGGAATGAGATAATAATAGGAAGGTAGTTCTATATACCAACTATATCCAAAGTGTTTGAAATGCGGTCTTGCATGTAGTACACAAGAATAATGTTAGTTGTGGTTGTTTTCCTGTGAATAACAAAATGACCTTTTCTATGAATGGTGCTTTCAGTAAACCATAAACATAGTTACATTTGTGTTTTTGAGCTAAATCTGCATTTCTTGAAATATATAGCTGCGTGACCCTTATAAGAATCAGAAGGTACAATTTGCAGAAAAATAAAAGGGGGAATAAAAGGTGAGCCACTTTTTGGACAATGGAATCCAGAGCACAACAGCAATGTAATAGTAATTATTATTTATTTAATATTTTATTTTAAATCTATCTATCCACCCTTCTACCTATCTACCCATCCATGTATGTATCTATCTACATATTAACATCTATCCTACTATAATTATATGGCCTTATTTTAAGAAATTATTTATGAATGGATGCTTCTCTATTAAAACAATAAAACACCAAACATACCATAACAATTAGTTTGTGCCAGGTACCATTCTAAGCCCTTACATACAATTTCTTATTTGTCAGTGTAAACACCTATACATTCTCTTGCTACTTGCAAAATTCTTTTTAAAAATCACAAACTCAGAAACATACTTTCATAGATAGCTAATCTTAACGATATTGTTCTTTTTTGTTTAGACCGATTCATATAAGCTTCACACGTCCTTATTCCTGCCTTCTAGAAGTAACACGGAAAGTCGGTCACGATGAGTTTTAGTATTAAACATGCGAAGCAACTACAATGCGCCTGCTCCGGCCAAGACATCTGTAAGCTCTCCAGCCATCTGGGACTATTTTATTTTATATTCCTCAAAATGAATAAAGTCCTGTTTCCACTCCCAACATCTCTTAGGATTTTTTGAGGACCTGGGAAGTCTAAGATGAAGGCACTGGCAGATTAGGTATCTGGTGAGGGCCTTTTTCCTGATTCGTAGATGGCGCCTTCTTCTTGTGTCCTCACATGGTAGAAGGGGCTAGCTAGCTCTCTGTGGTCTTTTATAAGGGCCCTAATCCTAATCATGAGGGCCGGGCCCTCGTGATATAATCACCTCCCAAAGGCCCCACCTACTAATACCATCACCTTGAGGATTAAGGCTTCAACACATAAAATTGGGAGAGGACACAAACATTGAGACCATAGCATATGAGGCACAAATAGATCCCCCAAAGCTAGAGAAAAGATACAGGACTGATTCCTCCTCAGTGCTGAATACTAATTTGAGAGGATGTTTGTGTTTTGTTGCAGAAAATGAGTGCTGCGATATAAACCCATTGGTACTTACAGGCAGTTTGGCCTACCGCTTGGGGCTCTTTCACCTTGTTGGGTTTCCAGTTGCCAAGGGGATGATGGAAGAATTTCTGGAAGACGCTTCTATTTTACTCAGCTCCCCAGATGAGTCAGTGACTATCTTAACTCCTGGAAGCAATTGCAGTAGAGGATATAGCTCTAAGCTCATTGTACCTTAGATACACTGGGGTTTCAAAGAGAGAATTTCATGAAATTTCTAAAGGGAGAATCCTATCTTCTGTAAAGTTAACTCTGATATAACTTGAGGAATAAAATAAAGAAGGATCCTTCAACATACATGTCGCCCAAATTCTTCTTTCACATTCTTGGTGTCCCAGACAGCCTGTAGAATGAGTGGTAAAAAGACTGACTGAACAATCATTCAACTAGACCCTAAAATCCCTTAAGGATTGAGCTGAGTGCTTACACAAGTCACCTCAAAATAAATCTACTCACTATTATATCCCTATTTTACAGAGAAAACAGGTTTGAAGAAGGCATAGGTTAGCTCAAAGTCACACAACTTGTACACGATAGAGCTGATACTAGAACCCAGCTCTGTCTGACTTCATAGCCTTTGTTTCTAAAAACCACACCACACTGTGTGAATAAGTGAGGGGGTTTGGAAGGAAGGTAATGAGATGGTATATCATATGGATGGTGAAAGGTGTTTCCAAAATTACAACTCCACATACAAGAATGAATTTAATTAGCTAGGACCCTTGGTTGGAAGTGATAGAAACCTAATTCAGACTACCTTAAGCCAGAAAGAAAAAAAAAAAAAAGAAGAAATTTATTGGTTTATTTAATATAAAAATCCAAAAGTTGGTAGTATAGAACCAGGTGCTTAAATGAATTTTTCAGGAATCTTTGTCTACGTATATTCATCTGTTAATTTTGTTCGTACGTTTGTGTGTGTGTGTGTGTGTGTGTGTGTGTGTGTTTTGGTTTTGTTTTGTAGGCTGGCTGTGCCTACATGATGGAGAAAATGACTCCTGACAGCACTAGGCATATGTAGTCCTTGCAGTTCAGGACCCCTAATGCATAAATAATGCTCTCCCAATCATCCATGTTAATCCTTGAAAAATACTGGCACCGCTTGGATCACATACCCGTCCTTGGACTAATCACTGTATGTGGGGGGAAGTGCAGTACTCTTATTGGCCGGCCTGACCTGAGCCATAGGCTCATCTCTAGGAGAATCGATAAGCATGTGATTGACAGCCTTAACTGTTCCCAAAACAGACAGTTTCCAAAACAAAAGGAGACTGGGCAGAAACAAAAAAAGGTAAGAAAATAAAAATGGGTACAAAATTACTAACTCACTAACTAAATAAATAAACAGGGCAGTTTTTCCTTGTGGGTGGCTAAATGAAGGATGTGAGCAGGAGACAAGCATATGAGAACACATCCCTTGCTACCTCATTGAGCAAGAAATACAATATCTTAAAAATAGCTCCCTTGGGTAGACCACACTGCTTAAACAAAGAAAGATTTTATTTTTCTTAAACTGTAGACCAATACTGCTGGAATAATGATAACTTCCCTCCCTAAAGCATTTTTTTTTTTCCTAGCAAGGAAATCAGGGATCTTTCTAGACATTACCTCACTCATTACTCTGAAAACACAAATTGGTTTAAGAGCAAGAACTATTATCATTATTTTATAGGGGGGGGAAAAAGAGAGAAAATGTATTTACCTGAAGTTAATATCTGGTAGACTGAATACAGGCATTCTTTAACTTAAAAACTCTCTTGGCAGAATAACATCTGAGCACCTACCTCTGGATTCTCTCAAGCCCAACATCTCTCCAGAGCTGTTTTTCCAGGAGGGCCATTTTAGCATTCACCCTTTGGGTTCTTCTCTCTACCCTCCTCCCTCTGGATCCTCACTGCTTGAGGGTCTTGGACTAAGAACTTGAGGTTAGTACTGCAGGTTAACTAGCCCAGGGAGCCCTTCGCCTTCTCCATTCTCTTCCTCTCCTTCCTCCAGCTCCCTGAGAAACTAAACTTTTAAACTTTGCTCAACCAGCATCTCTTTTGTGCTTTCCTCTGCTATAGAACTCTTCTTATTTTGTCCTTTTATTTACGTGTGCATCTTCCCCCATTTTCTCCTAGCCCTCTATTATTGACAAGGTGATGAAGCTTGTTTATTCCTTTTTGGGTCCATAGGAGTTTTTACATTGCCTCACACATAGTAGGTACTCAGTATAGTTGGCGGAGTGAATGAGAACTTGACCATTATTTGTATTAGTAAAATAGCAATTCTCTGGTTTGTTAAGAGCCAAATGGAATAGAATTCAGGGAAATTTTTGTACAACCCAAAGAACTATGGATATACTAAACTTGAATACTAAATTGAATGTCACATTAGATTTTATTATGGAAAAGTAGTAATAGTATTGAAAGTTTATGGAAGCAGTGAAATATATAGTTTAAGATGAGCTGTAGAGTCCAACAGATCCAGGTTCTGTTACTGATTGTTCTGGTTGTTTATTGCAAAAGTAATTACCCCAACACTTAGTGGTATAAAACAACAATCAGATAGTTCTCACTTGGAGTCTCTCATGCAGTTTCAGCAGACATGGAGCTGCAGGCATCTGAGGCTTGGTTATGCTGCTGTGCTGGACTTTTCATTGGCTCACTCACTGACAGTTGATGCTGGGCTGTTGAACAGAGTGCCTACATATGGCCTCTCTAGCATGAAGGTCTCAGGATGGTCATATTTCTTACATGTCAGTTGGTTTCTACTAGAGCAAGCACAACAAGAGAGCCAGGTGGAAGCTTCATGATCTTTTCTAACCTAGTCTCAGAAATCACAAAATGTCACTTCCATTGCATTCTATCAATTACAAGTGAGTCATTCAGGCCAGCTCAGTTTCAAGGGTAAAGGGATGTAGATTGTCAATGGGAGAAATGAGAAAGCATTTGTGGACATGTTTTAAATTTACCGTACTAGCTCTATCACCTAGTATCTGAGTAGCCAGGGGAAAATAAGTCATTAGAGTTTTCCTATCTATAAAATATAATCCTTGCGAAGATTAAATAATATGATATATCTAAAGCATTTAGCTCACAATGAGCTTTCAAACGTCCATTTAGAGAAAATATTAATAGATGAGGAAAATCCTTAAAACCAAAAAAATGATATCCATGAATTATATTACCCTGAATATTGGGGACATAGCATTACTCTCTTGTATTTTTCTATAAGAATTCCTTGTCGTACACCAATGTTTCCATGGGAGCATGTTTTTAAAAGCACTAAATTCTAACCATATTTTTATTCCTATAATCATACCAAATTTCAATCAACTTATCCAAATGTGAACTTGTGGGACCCAACTCATTTGTGTACAACTTCAAAGTAGTCTCCATATGCATGAAAATACATCTATTTATTATCTTAACAACTTACCACCTTGCTATTCTGTCAAAGGGATAAAAGGGAAAAAGGTTAACAGAAAAAAAAATCTGTTAGTTATTGAATAATATAACTTTCAGCCTGTGCTGAAATATCACATTGATTTAATAGCTAGAAATACGATTAGTAAAAAAAATAGGGAAATCATTAACATGGGTGGGACAATCATTCTTGTAATCAATCTTTTATAAATGCCCTATGGGTAATTAATTTCATATAATATTATCCAGTGTTGTAATTCCCTCCCTGCTCTTCCCTTTCCCCAGAATCAAGAAATATTTAAAATTCTTGCTACAGATTTATATTAAAAAGTTTAATTAATAGAAAATTCTACATAGTGTATTTATCAAATACAGAGATTGTTCTCCATAGAAGTCCCAGGGATTCCTGAGAAACAGCTGTCTGTAGATTCCATTCTCTTCAATCACAATCTCCTACACATTGTTTGTCTTCCTGAGAAGCTGTGACAGATCTTGGTTTGCAATCACTTTTATATTCAACTTTCCAGGGCTTTCTGGAACTTTCCTTCATGTAATGAATCTTGAAAGTAATCAAGAATTTCCTCTTAACTCTTGGCCTATGGAATCATCTTCTTTCCTCTCTAGAAGGCCTTGCTTCATTTCTCTGCGTGTTATTTGTTCATTCATCACCTGCTGGGAAGCCATTAACAAGAGAAATGTGGACAGTCATGAGAACTCGCTCTGCTGTTCCTAAGGGGAAGGGAACCTAAACTCCTTACTAGCAATCACCATCTTCTTTCTCTCTGATAATTTTCTTATCTTGGGCAGAGCAAGATCTTCCAATGGCCTTACTACCTTTCTTATTCTTCCAATGTTCCTTTACAATACATCCCTGCACGACAGTCTCATTTTGGGAGAGGTACTAAGGCATGAACAAATGGGAGGGGAAAACCCAGCTCCAATAATAACAACCCGATGTTAGTGAAGAAAGCAAGTAATACAATCCAGTCAATGTTGGATATCAATGAGGCACAGATGAATTGGCCAAAAACCAAACTCTGTTCTCAGCTTTCCTGGAAAGATTCCTATCTTTGCTGTTTTCCTTGAATCCCCAAATTTGTTTTTCTTCCCTTTCCCAACTGGCCTAATATAGTTGGCCCTTCATACCCGTGGATTCCACATCCTTTGATTCAACCAACCACAGATAGAAAGCATTTGAAAAAAATAAAATAAAAAAAATGACAATACAACAATGAAAATAATACAAATTTAAAAATACAGTATAACAACTATTTTCATAGCATTTACATTGTATTAGGAACCATAAGGAATTTAGAGTTTATTTAAAGTATACGGGAGGATGTACATGGGTTACATGCAATTACTAAACCATTTTCTATAAGGGACCTAAGTGTCTGTGGATTTTGGTCTGGGAGAGTGTGTCCTGGAACCAATACCCCCAAAAATACCGAGAGGTGACTATATTGTTCTTTGTTGAATGGGATGCCATTCAATGATTTGAGGGGCAAAAACTCCCTTCCTTCCTGTCCTGCTTCCCAACAAAACATTTCCTTCAAGAGTACATTTCCTTCGTCAGATTTAGTTTTATTATTTGAGGATATCCTTACATATCTATGTGTGGTGTGCATGTTTGTGTGTGTGTGTATGCATGCGCATATGTAGATAAATGTGGATTAAAGAATTATACATTATTAAATATTTTAATGAATATAAGTACTTCACCATTACTAGCTGTGTGATTTTAACAATTTAATCTACTGTGCCTCATTTTCCTTACCTATAAAACAGGAATAATGATAGCACCTCCCTCAGGATGGGGTTGAGAAGATTCAATAAAACTTGTTAGAAAATGCCTGATACCTAGGAAGTATTCAATAAATCTTAGCTATTATCATAGCCTAAATTTTCTTCTTTCACAATTTTACTAGGGCACACACAACATAACCATAGGTCCCAGAGGGTCTTTGGATCATAGAAATTCCCTCAATTCCAGATGACAACACTATTTATGCCTACTATCGTAGGAACTCTCCCTGCATGTTCTAACAACCAGAGGGATTAGTTTTCATTTTGCCTTAACCCCATAAGACCACTTCTCTTGCTGCCTTCTCTCCATCCCACACAGTCCCTGAGTGTAGGAAATGAAGAAAGATCAATATTTGGAAAAATGTGAAAGAAGGTAAAGGTCTCCGTAGTTTCTCAAAGTTGGTATTCAGTATATATTGATCCATGAGCCTAAAATAGATTTGAAAATGATCAGAGACTTTACCGTCTTTTATGTGGTATACTGTAAAGTGACTAAAATCGGGAGAGAATGTGAGGCGCTAAAGGAAAACTAAAGTTCTTTGGTCAGCTTAGTTTGAAATTGGCAGGCAGCTACCGCAAAAATCTGCATGGTTTTTAGAAAGCTACACTGCCCAATTGGTACTGCTACTTGAATAAATATAGAACAAGCTTGAGTTAAATAAAAATGATGTATTAACCATACTATTGACAGAGAAAATCAGAGCAACCAGGAAAAATGCATAAACTTAAGTAAATGTCCGAGTTAACATTTGTTCCATCCAGCATGGTTTGGTATAGCTGGGGTTGGCCGTGTGTTTGTACTTTCAGTCCTTTACGGATGGATTCTTTCTGTTAGAAATCATCTTCTTTCCATCATCTTTTGATATTCTTCCTTTTCCATATTAAAAGACTTCCAGAAAACCAGAAATATGAATGTTGTTTATAAAAATTTTTCTTGTCCTGATATTAATGAAAATTAAATAGCTATGCCTGAGATATCCATGTCCAACTAATCTCAATATAAAAAACTCAGCCATATTGCAGTTTTAATTAAATTGATAGCTATCTTTCATTCACATTATTTCATTCCAGAAAATAAGAAAAAAGTGTCAAAAGTGGATATTAAACATTGAGAAAGCTTTCATTCTTAACATACTTAATGTAGTATATACCAATACGTAATTATCAAGTATAGAAGGCTAATAATTTTTTAAAACCTTAGAACATAACAATGGCACAGTCAGAGAAAACTTTCATGGAAATTTCTAAAGGCAAAGACTCAAAATATAATTGAATGTTGTTTTTGAAATGAGCAAAACTTCCAAAATTATTCTACAGACTAATGAGGTAAGATGTTTCTTTCACTTTTCAAAAGTTTTTCTTATAGAAATAAAGAACATGTAGTTTACGGTATTGAATCAAAAACTATAGACTTAATTATAGGCTTCCATTGTGTCTCTGATTAAAACAAAGTCAAAAGAAGGAGAATCACATGTTATACTTCAGTGGACACTAGTACAGAGACCACCTCAGACTATCCACCAGACAGCAAAGACCAGAAGAATATAATTTACGAATGCTCACTGTCTGCATTGCCAAGAGGACTTTCCCCTACAAATATCATCTTGAGTAGAGAAATAAAGAGGAGAGGAATGTCCCCAATAGGGAGTTGATCCTTGAATTGACAAAATGTTTACCTGAACACAACTGTTTAATCCAGAATTTATTTTAATTGGCAAGTTAAAAGTGTCTGTTGTTCTGCCATTGAACTGTGTGCACCTAAAAATGGTTAAGATGTTAATGTGTATTTTAGCACAATTTTTTAAAAAAGTATCTCTTGTTCCTTCAGCTTCCTCCCACTTCAGGTATAGGAAGTAAAGAAGTGATATTTCTTTGTACATTTAATTATAATATAATTAAAATTTAAACTTGAACACCCCCTGCCCTGACACACACACACATACACATATACTTTCTGATAAAATTTGTAAGGCTTTCAGCCCTAGGATCCTTTCCAAACTTTCTTTTCTTTTAAGGATTCTCCTTTTCACAAGTGGAATTTCTTCAGGGTTTTGGGTTTCAGGTGTGTTCCGGGACTAGAATTTTTTTCTCCTGAGTCTCTAAAGATCACATAATGATATTCACCCATGTTTCACTAATAAATATAAAAATAAAATAAGGTGCAGTCCTTTCCATTGGCTTATCCTCCTACAAATTTCAAAATCTATAGTATTTGAGCAAGTGAGAGCTTCAAGGAAGTCATGTGTACTTGTCATATTCCAAAGGGAACTCTGGGGGTGGGTGGTTCTACAAGCTCTTTTAATAATAATAATACTAATAATATCCTTCTCGGTACTTCCTGCCCATGCCCTCTTTACCTCTAATGTATCCTCGGAGCTGGTTTTCCAAACTCCTACTCTCTTTATATGTGTTACTATTACTGTCCAAGTCAAAAACTTCTACCCCTGAATTAAACTGAGTTGGATGAAATGGAATGTGAAGCCAGACTGGACTATGCCACTTATAAACTATGTGATTTGGGGCAATTATTTAATCTCTCTGACCTTTAACTTCCTCCTTTATAAAATGGAAATAATTCATACCATAAGAGGTTCATTGTGGGGATTAAATAAAATAATGAATGCAGAGTACTTACTCAATCTAAGTTGCTATTATGAGCATCTCCCCCTTAAATTTAGCCCCCCTCATTTCTGTATCTGTCTTAGGGAATGCTTGTGAATGAATTTCCCTGTGCTTCCAACATTCTCTTTATTCCTTTATTGAGCACCTACTATGGACCTGATACAATGTTAGCTTCTTGTGATCCAAAAATGAATAGGATATAGATAGTTCAAGATGCCCTCAGCATAGCAGAAAAGACAGATGCTATGAATCTGTCTTCTCTGCCCGGAAGGTGAAGCAACTGACTGTGTCCGGAGTGGGAGGAGGGTGCAAAGAGCCTTCTTAAAAGAGAAAACACTTGGGTTGCGCAAGACAGGAGGGAGTGGGCTGTTCGTGTTATGCTCTTTGGGCCTCTTCCTTATGAAGAGGGTGCCAAAGTTATCCATGAGCCTCTGGCTGCAGTTGAAACCCTGCTTTCTTCAGATCGCCTCATGTTTCAGAAAACTCTACAACGGGATTGAAACACAGAGAGGATAAGAGGGAAAATTGTTGTTGCTCTCTACTTCTTCATGCATATATTCCTTCATTCTTCATGCATTCAACAAATATTTATAGAGTACTGGTTAAGTACTAGGCACTGTGCTAGATGCTTAGGGATGTAGAGAGATAAGACACACAGTCTAGTGAGAGATACAAACAAGAAAGTCAAAGGTGACACCATCACCATGTTTCCAAGAGCTCTAGCAGAATACTCAGGGGGATTTAGGGAGCAGTGTTAGGGTGCCCAACCATCCCAGTTTACCTGGCACTGTCCCTATTTTAGCTCTAAAAATCTCACATCCTGGGAAAAGCTTCAGTTCTGCACAAACTGGGACAATTGGCTAGCCTAGCTCCGGGACACAGAGCAGGCTCCCCTAATACAGCCTGGGATGGGGACGGGAGTATAATCATGTTAGAATGGTGCCCAGCATAAACTTAATGATATACTGATGGACGAGGACACTGGAAACAATCGTTAAGTGAATGAATTTAGCACATGTGGACTAGATTACATAGAGTGATTGGGAAAAGCCCAGTAATGTGCCCACAGTTCATGTGGAACATTATTTCTAAAGCCATATAAAGATTAAATGATTTAAATATATTTGCACATCTGTTACTCAAAGAGATAATTTTGGCAAAGTCATTGCCTGCAAGGAACTTATATTTCAATAAAGGATAAAGCAGTATATTACAAAGCATTATGAAGTAAGCTACGGAACGTGAAAGTACTTCAGATAAAGGGCAGTGGGATTCAGAGGAGGATGCTATTGCTCTGGGCTGGGGGAGGCTTAGTGTGTTAGAGGGCCCAGGGACGACTTTATGGAATAACAGTGTGGGAGAACAAACAGAGGAGAAGCCCAGAAAGGATGAGAGAGAAGGGGCTCAGGTGGAGAAGCAAGAGCTCCTCCACAAAAGCAGAGCAAAACCTACGCCGGGCACCCCCGGCTCCAGCAGAATGGTTGACATTGGGGGATAGAGTGACTCATTCTAATCTCGAATTTTTCTCCATCAAAATTTTACCCCCACAAAATATTACCCAGGGACTCTGCAGCAATGTGCTCTTTTGGAATTGGACTGCAGTTATACCTTTTTTTGTAATTAGAGTCAATATATCAATATTTTGTTACCGGAAAGGCTTTTTCGCATTGCTAACAGGAGTTTAGTTGAGCAGGCTGTTGACACTTTAGTAACTACTCCAGAACGTTAATTCACCACAGAGTTTATTTTTCAAGCTTAAACTGAATGGTAATGGATAGCATTGGGGCTCAGAGAACAATACCCCAAAGTATGGTGTTTTAACATGCTGAGTACTTAAAACTAAAGGAGACTGGAAGACTTCAGAAGCAGCCTCAAAAACAAAGTCTCCCTGGCCTTTTCCTGCTCTCCTGTCTCCTGCTCGTCTTTTTTCTCTGAAATGAGTCATAGAAACCAGAATTCCTCCTCTCCAAGGTGGGTCATAAAAACTAGAACCCTCTCCTCCAAAGCAAGCTAGGAAACCTAGAATGGTCACTCTCTCCCTTCTCCCGTGAAGACCCTCATTTCAGAGGCATCTGCCCCACACCCAGGAGGAAGTTATACTACACACAGAGGCCAAGAAGAATTTGAACAGACAGGCCTTGCTGGGTTTCCCCTCTCAGGCTATTTTCATTAGATTACACCCTTTTGTCCAATCGCATTTCTACACAGCTGTTCATTCTCCATAGAACCTAAGTATAAAAACAGACAGCTGTCCCTGTGTCTGAAGCTTGGGTCTTCATTTCTGAAGCTTCCTTAACTTTGATTTAAAAAATTCGTTATACTTTTCTCTTGTTAACCTGTCTTTTGTTATAAGAGTGTGGCATGTCAGCTGTGACCTTTAGGATGGGTGAGCAAAGGTACCACCACTTTCCACCCCTACAATAGCGAAATCCTACTTTCATGACTTCTTTTTCCAGTTGCTGGTGCCTCCTGGTCTCTTACTCTAAAATCCCATAAATTCGCCCACACTGTTCATCCTTGTTCCTCTCTCTGCTCCCCTCCTCCAGCTCTAGCTACCATAAAATGCAGCATTCACGTCTCATTTCTCTGCAAAATTATGAAGTGTTGAGTGAATTCACATTAATAACATTTTAGCTAACAACACTTTGAAGAGTCTACAGATCATTTACCAAGGAAACTAAATTATTTCATATACTTGTGTCAAAATAAATGAACCAAGGTTTTTCTAATGTAGTAGCCTAACATTTTATTGTGGGTGTGAACATAACTCCCTAATCTCCCAAATTCAGCAATCCTTATTAGGTTCTCTCTTCATTAGTGAGAGTAAAAAATGTTCCACTATAGATTTTTCCATAACTTTTAGTGGTGGAATCGGGCATTTCTTTCCTAAAGTAATTCAAACGAATATGAAACTCTTTTCTAATGTAACAGTATCGTTAGAACACTTGGAATTTATTAAGGTTATGAATCAAAGAGAAATCTTGTGTTTTCTTGTTGTCATTAAAAAATTTAGAGGTTAATCTTTTCCCCATTTTTTTTTTTTGGCTTAGCAATGACTCTGGATTTTTGTTTTTTGTTTTTTTTTTTTTCCTTTCCTAATAGGTTCTCTTCGGTTCCAAGGTATTCCCAGCTGCTGAGAGTCACAAATTCTGTCTGAATAGCAGGGTGACCTTTCCAGAGAGGAGCTAACGTTTGTAAGCTAAAACACAGAGGAAGGAGGAAAAGTTTACTAAATGACTGTGGGCTGGAAGCAGAGAGCTCATTTAAACCAGCCCTCGTCCATGCTACCACCTCCTGAGTATTCCAACCCGTCCATCTCTGCGTTCTTCCCTAAACTCACTAGCCTGGTAGGACTGCCAGCTGCAGGAATGTAGCTGGGGATGGGCTAGGCCACTAAGGCTCTTTGAAGTCTCTAAAATTCTCCCTCAGTGTCTGCTCATTTCCTGGGGGCAGACAGCAGCATATGGCACCTGAACTCCGAGGAATATAGCCCACGGTCCCTGGGAAGGGGAGTTGAGAAGCAGCCGACCTGCCTGCCTATACGGGTCACACAGACATTTTGTCAGGATCTGACCAGATGTCCTCAATTCCCCGGGCTCGAATACATTTACCCTTGCTTCTCCAAACTGCTTTACATTCCTTACCCACCCCCTCATCCCCTCCAATCTTGGCTCTTAAAAAAAAAAAAAAAAATGTCACAGATGCTGCAGTTATCATCCATCTTCTTTTTACCATAGCTTTGCATACCCTTTCAAATATTCTCTTCCTTTCTCCCTCTTCTTTTCAACCTCACAATTTTGCTTTTTGGAGACCAATCAAAGATTTCTGTGTGTGACTTAAAAGAAATATTACAAGACAAACCCTCTGCTGGTACAAGAGCTACAGAATTATTTGCATATATAATCTCCTCTTGTGCCTCCTGCTAGCATGGGCCTTTTTTGTCCTCAATCCTCATGGTGCAACAAAAGAATAAATTATGGTACTACTGATAGAACATTAAACTGACAATCTTCTGAGGCACCGGCAGTTTTAATGGAATCCAAAGAAAATTCAAGATTATACATTTTCTTTTAAATGTATCTCTTTTTACTGTCTTCCCTCTCAAATATTATCAATTTTCTTGCCTTCTTATTATTCAGTTTCCTATCTGTCAAATAACAAACCTGAAGAAAGCTGCCTTTGAGCCAATCTCCTGTCAGTGGAACTGTACGTGCTGATAGAGGATTAAGATATTGGCAAATTGGTTATAAGGTGTTTAGGTTTATAATTAAAGGTTTAGTTAAATTAATAAACAGTAGCAATTTCAAAAAGACTAAATGGATTGCCTTACCTAATATTTTGCCTCCTTCCTGACCTTTGGGAAGATTCGAAAAGTGAAAATAAAGGTGTTTATATAGTGCCATCTAGTGACAGATACTCAAAAAAATCCTGCTATTAAGGTCTGCTTTGGAATCTCTAGGTTTAATTTTAGTTTTGTTTTACCGTCCATAGGTATAATCCAATCCTGGGTCTCATTTTGGTATCATTGAGAATTTTAAGCTTTTTTTTTTTTTTTGAGACAGGGTCTTGCTCCATCACCCAGGCTGGAATGCAGTGGCCTCATCATAGCTCACTGCAGACTCAAACTCGTGGGCTCAAGCGATCCTCCTGCCTCAGCCTCCCAAGTAGCTGGGACTACAGGCGCGCACCACCATGCCTGGCTAGGACAGTTTTAAGCTTTAATTTGTTTTGTGGAGAGCTAAAAACAATAAAAACTCTTCCAATATCCAGAGGAATTACTGCCTTGGTATTTTAACTTTGGACTTTTCCTTGCTACTGACTTCTGTCTGTCACACTAAAATAAAACACTGATACTGCTGAGAATAGGAAAATGTTAATAATCTAAGAAAACAGAAATGATCATGTCACTTAAACTATAACACTGCTCTCCTTTCCCAACTCTCCTCACTTAAATCTATGGTTCTTAAATGTTAAATATATGGATATGGAAAAATAAAGATATTCAATTATATTTATTAAAGAGATATATATCTATGAGAATGATAACCATAGTTTTAGACATTGGCCCACTGTTAGCCCATAGCCACTTGGCTATGAATTTTTAAAGTTTTGTTTTCCTCCCCTATGTATAAGAAAAGGAAACAAAACTTTAAAAAAATCATAACCAAATCAGAAACTGCTATCTAATTTAAATGATTCATGGTTCCCCAAATCAGCTTGCTCTTTCAAAGGCTGAGCTCTAACTTATAGTTGAGGCTGGCTTTGCTTTGACTGTGAGATAACTTCCAAGATCAGGTCTCTGGCCTGATCCCTACTTACCAGCTGCTCTGTTGCCAAAGCACTTCTGCCTTTCCTTGCGGGGCTCTCCTCCTGTGCAGGCACTCATAGGCTGATCGTTTCTGCATGCATCAGTCGTGGCCTGCTTCCCAGTTGGTGACGGAGGTGAATTCTTAACATGTCTACCTCAGAGGCCCCTTCCTCTGATGTTTCTCAGGATTTCTTCCTGTTGTGTATTCTTTCATTCTGTCATCTTATGGATAAGCTCACAGATGTGAAAACGAATTGAAATATAAAATATGCTGGGCAAGTCTAAGATGGTTTGAATAATAGCAGGTAATTAAAGGAATGACTTTCAGACCCCATATGATGTCTGCTGAGATGTCACATATCTGCTGAGTCAGAGGGTCAAATCTCTTAATTTCCCAATACCATCCATCACCTGAAAATTTTTCCTTCAGTAAATTGATCTTCCTCTCATGGTTCCATGATGCTTATGAGAGGGTTTCTTTTGTCATAATATTTTTATCATGAAGGTATGAAAATAAACATGATTTTTCAGGATGGTAGATTTTAGGATACTATACTTTTACCATGTTAATTAGAATATGAGTGACTGAACAAGATACACCTGCCTAAAGAATTTTAGTTAACAAGGACTCCACACCTGTTTTTAATTTCAGCTAAACTACTATAGAATTTTCCTTTCAAAACAGGATTGTGATCTCTTGATCTCTATGGTTTCAGTGCCCTCCCCTCACCCACAGTTTAAAGGCTCCTGTTTTATTGATGGCATTAGTAGTGATTTCATAATTGGTAGTTAGAATTGACATGCACTGAAAGTTTAAGTGGTTGTTGGGATCTTTGTTGATTAAAGATTTTTAAATTAAATACCACTTTAGTACTTGGTGTTATTTGAAAGGGCCAATCTTTCTCAGCGGGAATTTTTGTGGAAGAATGCCAAGCAAGGCTCATTTATGTCTCACTTTCAACTTTCTCTAGTAGTGCCAACTTTATTATGGGTTAGAAACTGAAAAGGATTAAGAGGCCCATTTCTAAAATGTAATCATTTAATTTTCATATAATTTTATGAAAGCAGTTTAATTATTTTATAATTATATAACCAGAATGTGATAGGATGTAAAGTTGTGCTATCTTGTAACCTTAAGTATGGCAAAAAAAAAAAAAGAAAAGAAAAGAAAACTTAATGAAATCATATACAGAGATTCAATTAAAGTAATATATAACTTGTTTTGGCATCTCTCTCTTTTTCCCTCCTTTTTAGGTAGACATTAACTCAAGAGTTTTCCTGGGGATATAGTTTTGTTTCTTTTTGTTTTAAAGTCTTCCTTCTGTGTTATTTTGGTTTCTCTTTAATCCTTGAGCTTTCCAGTAACCGGTAAGACACTGTTGTGTGTGGCTCTTATGTAAGATAATGAGACTTGATAGTAAGATGAGAGTCCCCGTTCATGAGAGGACCCTCCTTTTGGAAGCTGTCAACTATGTCTGGCCTCTGCTCTTGTCAATGTCCCACATATAGAGCAGGCATAGATGTTGGGGGTTGGGCTTCATGTCCTTGCCCCACTTCAAAACAACAACAAAAGTATGACTATGATGTCCAAACACTATTTATAGAATATCTAGACTTCTCATTAAACAAATTCCATGGGTTTTATGAATATAATTAAGAGACAAAAGGATATTCCATCTTATGTGATAACCTCAAACTCTGAGAACTCTAAGGTGCCAATTGTCTCTTGTACTATAGTTCTTATTTTCACAGGAATTTTTATCCTTCAGGTACTAAAAAGAAGGTGACTGAAAGGGATGAATATAAACAGACATTTGTATCTTCTTGGTCTAGAACCCAGGTCTGTAGAAGCAATATAACTAGATTCAAAAATACAGACAGAATGATTCTTGTGTGTTAGGGACAGGGGTGAGAGGAAGGTACATAGGCAGAAACTAGGAAGGACAGACATAATGGCTCCACCAGGAAAGAGACCTGAGCCTGCTTGGACATCGCACCTCCCCGAGGAGAGAACTCAGTGTGGCAGTGCTGCTGACAAGCTGGGCGCTAGGGCCATATGACACGGGGAATCTGCCTGAGTTATCCAGGCTGAACACAGATAGTAGGGAGGGACTAGACTGCCAGTAGACAGTCCTCTGAGGGAAGATGTATGCAAGGTTGAGTAGGGCTGGATCAGGAGATTCCACGACCTCGTCTAGTATCAATGGCAGAACAGCAGAGAACTAGCAATGACAGATTATGTGACATCATGAACAATGTTGAGGCTGCAGCTATAGACTTAAAAATCAAAGATCCTCTCCACTTGGAATGTGGTGACCCTCAGCAAAATCAGGGTTCTGGAATAGGGGAAGAGGTCTTCAAATGACAAATGAGACTCATACCCTAATGGGACGTGTATAAATAAATAGGTAGATAGATAAAGCTATACATATATCTGTGTGTATATATGTCTTTTTATATTTATATATAAAGATATTAATAAATATAAAACACTTGTGTTACATGAAATATAAATAAAAATACATATATATTCTAAATATATAATATATATATTTGTCAAGTAAAGGCTTAATTTTCATATAGAAACCAAGGACTAAAGAACAGTATCTAGATTTAAAACTTCTCTTTCAATCATCCTTGATTTGCATACTAGGTAGGAAAGGTTCTGGGAGTCTCAGAATCTTTAGACGGAAAATTCTTACTCTCATCCTTTGCTTTCAACTTCACTTCCTATATGTACTAAACAGCTTTAGGTGTATATTAAAATACTAAAGAAAGGGAAAATTGAAAAAGGTATATTAATAAATAGTTACTCAAGAATTATACATAGATGAAATGTGTTAGTCTTAAAGAATAATTTTTTTTTTTTCAGAGATGGAGTCTCACTCTGTCACCCAGACTGGAGTGCAGTGGCACGATCATAGCTCACTATAACCTAGAACTTCTGGACGTAAGTGATCTTCCTACCTTCACCTCCCAAAGTGGCGGGATTACAGGTGTGAGCCACCTTACCTAGCCAAGAATAATTTTTAAAATAGGATATAATAATGATTCTTATACATATATAAAATTAACCACATTAAGGATTTTATATAGCTCATTAATTAATGAGGGAAGCCGTAAGATGCAACAACCGATTCATAGGAGAATTCAAAATTCCACCTACATAATAGCAGTAAAAAAATAAATTTATAAATAGAGTTTTAAAAACTTGCTCATTACAGGAATGGAGGTAGGGAAATCAGTTGTACTTCCACCTGACAAAATTAATTTGCATGTCTATAAATAAGAGTTATTTGCATTGCTATCCATTATCTACAATTTGCAGAGTGATAAAATATCTCAAAAACAAGGAAAAGCCCAATGACCCATAGAATCAGCTAAATCACCTAACTTTCCACTGAAGTCATCAGTTATCTTTTCTGGTCCATTTCAAAGTCTTTTATAAGTTCTCTACATTAGTGATCATATAAATAATAGATTGTTTTCAGGTGTTCCTATTCATCCTTAATTCCTTCACATGTGGAAGTTTTCCCTGATCCTCTCAACTGATTGTGATCTCTCTTTTTTGAAGCTCCGTAATTCCATTGTCTTTCTTGTATGTCAGTATCTCACTTTACTATCAGTGATAGTTATGTATCTATCCTATGCCCCATACTGGATTTTAAATTGCTTTTTTTTTAATCCTCTGCAGAGGATTAAAAAAAGGATTATATCAAAGTGCCTACATATGTAATGTACTCAATAGATATGTTTAATTGGATTTAATGTACTTCTTATATCCATTCAGCTAGTCCTGATCAGCTTTGCTTATAGGTAAAGATAGCAGCTTCCTGCAAAGTAAGATCTGAGGAGTTGATCTTTATATGGAAACATCTTCCACAGCATTAATAAAAATTGAAGAACTGCAGGCAGTGCTTGCTTTAGATTCATTCAATTCTCAAATCTCTCTCACTTGAACTACCATGAGTGCCTAGAAACGTTTCTGCCCCTGGATTCACCAGTGGATTTAGTGAATCAAGGCATTATTGCTAAAAGGCTATTTCAGCACCTCACTAGCCATTAGCTGCCATTAATAGATCAGTATTAAGTAGTTTACCAGTTTGATAGGTCTCAAGAGAATGCTAAAGAAAAGGAAGTGGTTTTTTTTATTCTTCTTCTAAATAGGAGATGAGGAGCTAAAGCACTTGGAGTTGGGGGTATGCTGGGCCTACATTTATTAAAGATGAACAGAAGTCCTCCATGGCCATCCTTATGAAAAGATTTTACTAGTATTTTTTCCAGTGAAATTAAAAGTTTAGAAAAATATTTCCATGAAAATTATGAATAAAAAAATTTCAAATTTTTGTAAGAGTGCTACTTATCTTTTCAAATAATTTAGATCAAGATCATCAGCTATTAATAACATTAATGGGTTGGTATTACATTAAAACCTCTATGTCATTGGGTGGGTGAACAGATTGAAATAGTTTAAAACATTGCCTTTAAAACTGGAAACGATTGCAGTGGGATCCAGAAACAGTTGGCATCCTTGCATAAAAGACACTTGGTGTCAATTATTTATGCACTAAATGGGTCTAGAATTCCAGATTAAATTATCCACAGTTTTGATTCAATTAGCTTTTGATTCAGTGCCTATGTCTATAATGACCAAGTTGTTCCAGGAAAAGTTGAGCCCTGGAAAAGTTTTACCTAGGGAAGATTATTCCCCCAAAGGGAGGATGTGAGTCATTCTGCACTTACATTGGCAAATAAAACCATAGTGCATGTCTGCTCCCTGTGGATTTTAATTTGCAGCAACAATAAACTGCAAATAATGGGCCTTAAGTTAAATGGTTGAATATAAAATTCAAGTCAGAACTAGAAAGTTTTGTCTTGAAAAAGGTGAGGTAAATGTCATAGACCAAATGGTCTGAAAAGCCTTACAGAAATGCCTCCCCTCTCACATCTAGATAGCCTAATTTTCCCCCCACCCCAGATATCTTCATGTGGAATCTTTTTCAATGGTCCCCAACGTTTTTGGTACTGGGGATCGGTTTCATGAAAGACAATTTTTCCACAGACCCGGGGTGAGGGTGGGGGTGAGAGGGAGATGGCCAGTGATGGGGAGCAGCTGTAAATACAGATGAAGCTTCGCTTGCTTGCCTGCTGTTCACCTCTCTTTTTTTTTAATGCCTCCCCCCAACCCAGCCACCACAGTTCACCTCTTGCTGTGTGGACTGGTTCCTAAGAGGCCATGGACTGGACCCACATCTGTCTGCAGCCCTGGGATTGGGCACTGCAGCTTTAATTGGTTCTTTCAACTCAGGTTGGACTGTGCACTCACAGCCCCAGGGGACAAGGGCAGAGAATATGACCAGGACAACATTTTAAGTTGTCAAAGCATGAATTTCCCATGGTGCCTCTCCAAATACAGTGCACATGATGATTTCCCTCCTTCACTTATTCATTAATCTATTCTTGCATTTTTACTTTATTTTACTTATTCATTTATGGTCATTCATTCATTTCATTGCTAAGCAAACACCTATTGAGAACCTATGATGTTTCTCAATGGATGTGCTATTGGCATTTTAGGTGAGATATTTAATATATATTTTTTAAATATATATTGGGTGTCACTCTGTTGCCCAGGCTAGAGTGCAGTGGTGCAATCATAGCTCACTGCAGCCTCACATTCCTAGCCTCAAGCAATCCTGTTGCCTCAGCCTCCTGAGTCACTGAGATTACAGGCGTGAGGCACCAGCCTGGCTTAATTCTTTAAAATAATTTTTGTGCAGGGCTGTCCAGTATATTGCAAGATGTTTATTATCTCTAGACCTCATCTATAAAGCAGTCCCCAATCCCTGAGCATGCTAACCACCCCCACTTCCATTTTTAGGCATAGCAGAAGAGCTACCCACCCCACAATTTCCATTTCCAAATACGGCGGGAGAAGAACCTTGGGTGAAGTCCACTGCCAGAGAGTATCAGGATACACAAGACAAGGTTCTGGACCGCAAGAAGTTAGAACTTAATAGGGAAAACAAATAAGTAAATATAGTGTGGCGTGATATATACTATGAGAGAAATACACACAAACCATTAATAGTTACTCCTTGAGATATTCAAGAAGGCTTTTCGGAAAACTTGAGCCAAGTCTTTAAGAACAAGTACAAGTTAGCCAGATGAAAACTATTTCTAGACATCAGGAGAGGTCCAAAGGACATTCCAGAGTTCAGAAAAATGCTCTGGAAGAGCTGCAAGCAAGTTCGTCAAGGCTGGTGCACAGACCTGGAGTTTGGAAGGTAGCAGTGACTGATAAGACAGGAGGTGTGGTTTGGGAACCAATCAGGGAGGATGTCACAGGCCAGGCTAATGTATCTGGACTTTATTCTTTGGAATATGCAGGCAGGGAGTGACACAATAAGAACTGAGTTTCAGAAAGATCACTCTGGCAAGGACTCTGAGATATTGATTGGGAGGAAATAAGACTAGGGACAGGGAAAATCATTTCTAGGATGTTGGAATAATTCAGAAGAGAGATGAAGGATACGTCAATGGACTTCAATGAATACAGTTGCAAACACCTTCCAGTCAAAGACCACCAGAAACACACCTTTATTTGAACAAGTTGGTTTCATTTCTTGTTGTAGGTGCGGAAAACACTCATCATGAGGAACTGAGGGGTGTTTCTTCTTACTGAGGAAGGTGTTAGAAAAAGCCTATTTATAGGCTTTGACCTTCTAGTGGATAATCGTGGGGAGAGTTGGAGGAAATACGAGCTTACTATCCAAAAGTGAGGCCAGGGGCAGGCTCGGTGGCTCACGCTTGTAATCCCAGCATTCTGGGAGGCCGAGACCAGTGGATCGTTTGAGTTCAGGAGTTCGAGACCAGCCTGAGCAAGAGTGAGACAATGCTTCTACTAAAAAAAAAAATAGAAATTAGCTGGACAACTAAAAATATATAGAAAAAATTAGCCAGGCATGTTGGCACATGCCTGTAGTCCCAGCTACTTTGGAGGCTGAGACAGCAGGATTGCTTGAGCCCAGGAATTTGAGGTTGCTGTGAGCTAGGCTGATGCCACGGCACTCTAGCCCGGGCAACAGAGTGAGAATCTGTCTCAAAAAAAAAAAAAAGGTGAGGGTAATTCCATGACTGGGTATCTCAATGAAGCTTACCTATAAGAAGGGCAGACTAGAGGAAGGATTGGTAAAGAAGTACCAGTCACTTAAAGTAGCTGGGAGGGAGGATGTTCAATGTTTTGTGGGGTACATAGTGACCTTGTTTTTTTCTCACTTTATCATGGTTACAGTTGTATGTAGACTTCAAGTGTTTGGCTGTGAGGGGAAATAAATGGGCCAGTAGTTAAATGGCATTTGTTTCAGTAAATTTTTTTCATATTTATGAAGAGAGAGATACTTGATCAAGTTAATGAACTGAGGAAAAGTATCTAGTAGAGAGTGAAAAGTGAAAAGAGAATAATTAATGTAACAGGAATCCTGCAGACATTGGAGATCATGAATTTTCATTGGTGAATTCCACATGTTTTTTTTTTTCTATTAACACCTATCACTGAGATACAGGAATATAGAGCACATGTGTTAACCATATCTATGGTATCTATTTCCTTTTTTCCAGTAGCTACTAATTTCCATTTGCAGGTCCATGTTATTCTAGAGAAATTGATTTCATTTCCAGTTCCAATGTGCAACACAGAAAAGAGTTTAAACATATCAGTTTATCCCACTTACGTGGCCAAAAGAATTGGTTTAATGGTGGACACATGACCTAGGACTTTTACTGTGAACACTGGGTTGAATTTTTGCTTTTCTCTGCTGAGTGTGAATGCAGAATGATTTGCTAGCAGGCATCTTGTGATCATCAGGGCCTTGCTTGAAAATGAAACCAAGCCTGAGGGAAGGCAAAGTAGAAGGTCAAAAAGAAACTTGCTCTTGCTCACATCATTTGAGCTGCAAGATCAAGCCTCACCTGAGTTTCACCTATGGACTTTTCAATTCAAATACACGTTGTCATTTAAGCATGTGTAAGCTAATCTTTCTGTTGCTTGTAAACTTGTCTCTAGACTAGCCAACACAAGGAGTGAAGAAGGCCGACTTTTAGGTTGATCCAGGGTTATGGTTCAGGTGGGCAAGTGCAACAAGATGAACAAAGGAATTAAGTGTTGACAAAAGAATGGTTAAAATGATGTTGATGCTCTCAACAGGCCAGAAAGTACCTGGCCTACTTCCACTAAAATTTTCCTTTTGTCTATCTTAACTTCTTAGAGCCAAAATCTGTATTTTCCATGCTAATTATCATTAATCTAATAAAATTCAAATAAAAATTAATTGATTTATAAGCATGATACTGTGCTAAATTTTGTGAGAATACAAGTCTAAATTCCTGTTTCTAATGCTTGTACTGTATAAATAGGGAATTGTGCACACACACACACACCCCCAGACACATATCATTTACTCATTCACGTACTAAACACTTAAAATCAAGACAAGGAAAAATATGAGGAAGAGCTCAAGTGAATTTTGCAGATGGCAAGTGCAATGGGATTTGAAAAGAAGTAGAAGGCAATCTGTGCTACTCAGCTAGTGTGGGGTGATTAGAGAAAATTCCCCAGGGCTCTCTTTTCTCTCAGTTAATATGTTAGTATTGGAGAGGGCAGGAGGCTTACTCTGTTCCTGATGTGGGAGATGGGGGATCCTTTTGCTGCTTGTGACCTTGAACAAGTCACTTAACCTCTTTAAGCTTCATCTTTTTCATTTTAAAATTTTTGATAATAATTTGAGTCCCTATCTCTGTCTCAAGTATTACAGTGCATCAAAATCATAATGGGAAACAAGGATGTTAAAGTAGATTCCAAACTGGAAAGTATGAAAGAGAAGTAGGGAAAGATAATTAATGGTGATCCCTGGCAGACCCAGAGCTACCCCAACTTCCCTGAGATTTTTGTTTTGTTTTTTGTCAAAAATATTAATATCCAAGGCCAGATGTGGTGGGTCATGCCTATAATCCCAGCACTTCGGGAGTCCAAGGCGTGAGGATTGCTAGAGCCCAGTTTGTGACCAGCCTGAGAAACATAGCAAGACCTCATCTTTACAAAAACTTTAAAAATTAGCCAGGTGTGGTGATGCACGCCTTTAGTCCCAGCCACTTGGGAAGCTGAGGCAGGAAGATTGTCTGAGTTCAGGAGTTAGAAATTGTAGTGAGCTGTGATCCTGTCACTGCACTCCACTTTGGGCAGCAGAGTGAGACATTGTCTTAAAAAAATTAATATTCAGTGGTAGTAATTTTCAAAGATAGAGAAGGAACAATGACAAAACTATGAAGGAGAAACTGTTGTGCAAGTTGTAGCCTGTGTACATACCTCCGACAATTCTCTCTACCATCTCCATTGTGGGGCAGCCCCATTGGGCAATTATGTAATATTTTACAAAGTGCTTTTTAGCTATCATACATTTTATTTTATTTATTTTTTGAGACAGAGTCTTACTCTGTCTCCCAGGCTAGAGTGCCGTGGTGTCAGCCTAGCTCACAGCAACCTCAAACTCCTGGGCTGAAGCGATCCTCCTGCCTCAGCCTCCCGAGTAGCTGGGACTACAGGCATGAGCCACCATGCCCACCTAATTATTTTTTTAGCTGTCCAATTAATTTCTTTCTATTTTTAGTAGAGACGGGGTCTCGCTCTTGCTCAGGCTGGTCTCAAACTCCCGAGCTCAAACAATCTGCCCGCCTCGGCCTCCTAGAGTGCTAGGATAACAGGCGTGAGCCACCGCGCCCGGCCTATCATACATTTTAATCACAAATGTAAAACTGAGATCAAGGGAAAGATGTATAATAAAACTGGCCATTTCTAGTTTGGACTAAAAGTAAAATTCCATTCAATTGAAATTGAAGTTGTTCATATGGTTCTACTTTTGTTAACTTTGTAAATTAATTTCTTCAAACTCTAAGTGAATGGATTAGATATGAAGTCCCAATACCAACAGGGATTCCTACACACATACACATTTAATACAAAGCCACAATAAGGGTCATAGAGGAAATATTGACTGTGAGGTCCTTAAAGATCCCGCCCTGGCTCTCTTTCTTCTTCTTTTACTTAGGACAAAATAATTTCTACAAATCTTATTCCTTTTCACTGAACTATATGTTTCATTCTTTTCTCCTGCTTTCTTCTCTGTCCTTTGACTGTCCTCTTGTCCACTCCTGATCTTCTTACAATATAGGGTAATTGTAAAGCTCTCTTCAATATCCCCCTTTCAGAGCCCTTATAGAAACTGACTTAGCATCAGGACTGGTCTCTATGCACAGTCTTCCTTCCATCTAAGAACAAGTGTGGGCCACTATTTGGGGGTTTGAGGGAAGACAGTGCGGTGTATCATTACATTAATGAGGTATCAAAGAAAAATCCATATTCTGGACACAGAAGTATACATAAGAGTTCTGGTTTCCTAGAGATTCCAGAATAACAAAAGACTTGAGAAAGTGAGGACCATCATTAGTTATAAGGCAGCATAGACTCCAATTCTCTCTGCTTATAGAGGTAACCAAGCAGCTGTATCAAGCTTATAACAAAGAAAGTCTGGAGGCATACTGAATATCCATTTATTAATTTCTAGCTTGATACCAATTTCATCAGTGGCTTCAGTGTGTAGAGAGATATTTTAGCTTTACTTAGTGCTTTCCGAAATCCCTCAGGAGACAAAGACAGGCAACGGAAACTATCAGAATAAAAATCAGCCTGCATTCAAAGATGCAAACAACAGAACCCACATTGTCTAGTTTAAGCAGAAAAGGAATTTATTAAGATGTTGGAAAGCTTATCAAATCTACAAGCGGGCTATATGATCAGGTTTAGAGGGTTCGTTGCCTATAATTATTAGGCTGCTAGGCTTCAAGTCAAGACAGTTCCGGTTAGAGGAAAGAAAGGGTGGACTTTTGTACTGTCAGCACTGGATATGGGACTCAGTTGAATCTGGATGCCCTTTTTAAAAATTTATTTCTGTTTCTTTACTTTTAAAAAACTTTTTTATTTTGAAATAATTATAGATTCCCAAAAAGTTTCAAAAATAGTTTAGAGAGGTTCCTTGTATCCTTCGTCCAGTTTCCCTCAATGGTTGCATCTTACATACAGTTCAAATTTAAAAGTTGGGAATTCACATTGGTACAACCTATTGACCTCATTTAGATTTCACCACTTTTATATGCACTCATTTTGTATGTGTGTGTGTGTGTGTATACATATGTGGGTATGTGTCTGTGTGCACAATTCTGTGCCATTGCATAGATTTGTATAACCACCACTTACAATCAAGCTACTGCATGGGTCTGTCACCACAATCATCTCCTTCATGCTTCTCCTTTATAGTCATACCTACCTCTTCCCTTCCCTAACTGCTGGCAACCATTTATCTATCTCTATTTCTCTATTTTTTTCATTTCAAGAATGTTATATAAGTCGGGCATGGTGGCTCACGCCTGTAATCCTAGCACTCTGGAAGGCCAAGGCGGGCGGATTGTTTGAGCTCAGGAGTTCGAGACCAGCCTGAGCAAAAGTGAGATGCTGTCTCTACTAAAAATAGAAATAAATTAGATGGACAACTAAAAATATATAGAAAAAATTAGCCGGGCATGGTGTTGCATGCCTGTAGTCCCAGCTACTCAGGAGGTTGAGGCAGGAGGATCACTTGAGCCCAAGAATTTGAGGTTGCTGTGAGCTAGGCTGATGCCACGGCACTCTACTCAGGGCAGCAGAGTGAGACTCTGTCTCAAAAAAAAAAAAAAAAAAAAGAATGTTATATAAATGAAATCATGTGATTTCATGAGATTGGATTTTTTTTCACTCAGCATATTGCTCTTGAGGTTATGTGTAAGAAATTGAGCTCCTTTTCATTGCTGAGTAGCATTTCATGATGCAGATATACCATAGCTTATTTAAGCATTCACCCACTGAAGAACATTCTGGTTGTTTTTAGTTTTTGGCTATTAAAAATAAAGTAGCTATGAATATTCCTGTGCAGATTCTTTGGTCATTTTAGACATTTGAAACTAGTACCTTCCTCAAGTCAGTATGCTTGGCAGAGCCCAGGCAATAGTTTTTGCCTACGCCTCCTAACAGATCTCCTTTTAACATTGTTAGTTCCTCCAGGTCATTTACAATACAATTTCTGACATATACAAAGTAGACAGAAGTATATAAAGAACAACCATGTCTGTCACTGAGCTTCAACAATTACTATTCTATCATTTTTTTAAATTTATACCTCCATCCACTGTCCCCACCAACATTTGTATTTTGAAACAAATCCCAGACAATCTAATTTGATCCGTAAATATTTCAGTATGTACCTCCAACAATTAAGAAGTTTTCTTTTTAACATAATTAAAATGTCATTATCCCAATGTCATTCCTTGGTTTCCTTCAGAAGCTGAAACTAAGACAAAGATTATCGGGGGTTCACGACACCCCCGATATAACTAGGTCCCCGGGCAGTGTGTGCTGCAAGAGATTGGAGAGACAAAGACATGGACACAAAAAGTAAGGTGAGAGGGTGTGGGGAGGTTAAGGGACCACTAGCATTCCTGTGAGCCAGGTGGTACTGACTGAAGTCTAGCACCTGTTTTTATTGTCTTTTTCATGTTATAGATTACAATGATTTCACGTGAAAAGCTCATGAGTTAGTAGCAAAGCACATAATCTAAATGGGAACAGTACTTCTTTTTACTTTATTTAGTTCCTCACTTACTGAGACATGAACTCAGGAGAGAGATAAGAACATTGCCTCAGGCTTACAATAGCAAACTGCTCTTATCTGCTGGGCTGCCATCATTTGATCATTCTCTCTGTCTTCGGATTACAAGCCCGGGTCAGGGTCTGTTTGCAGACATCCAAGCTGTGGCCCTCAGCCTTCAAGGCGGGTCCATTTGCAAACATCCCTGATTGATGGAATGTCCCCCTCAAGGTCAAGCAGCTTTTGCTCAGTGAACTGATGTGTTCACAGATTGCTCTTTGACAAAGCCCTGTCCCACTCCTGGAGTTCTCATGTCTCAACCCTAACCCTTGACAAAAGTTTTGAGTGCAAATAGTCTTTCTGAGAGAGGGAAACACCAGTGGGGAAGTGGGGGAAGAGAGGGAAGTGAAGCAGAAAAAAGAAGGTTATAAGTTAGATTTTTAGAGGGCTACTCCTGGCAAGTATTAATCCTTAGCACTTGCACAAAGCCACATGAGCAGGCAAAGAAGACTGAGAAAATCTTCAGGCCAAGAAATACAGGCATTGGCAGCTAAATTCTGGGTAGCATGCACTGCAGTGGTCAAGGTGAGGAACTATGGGGCCCAGGGACACAGCTTCTCCTACACAGGCCTAAAAACAATTAATAAGTAATCAGTCAGTGTTCAAATTTCCCCTAGTATCTCATAACATATATATTTTTTATGGTTTATGTGTCCAAATGATGATCTAAATAAGGCATTGTAATCAATTTACAGTCATGTGCTTTATAACAATGTTTTGGTCAATGAAAGGCCACACATACAATTATAGTCCCATAAGATTACAATCGTATTTTTACTGTACCTTTTCTATGTTTAGTTACACAAATACTTACCAGAATGTTACAATTGCCCACAGTATTCAGTACAGTGACATGTTATACAAGTTTGAAGCCTGGGATCAATAGACTATACTACATAGCCTATGTGTGTAGTAGGCTATAACATCTAGGTTTGTGTAAGTACACTCTATGATATTCACACAACAAAATTGTCTAAAGACACATTTCTCAGAACATATTCCCATTGTTAAGTGATACATGACTGTACGTGGCTTTTTTTTTCTCTTTTTCTTTCAAGTTTTTATTTTGAAATTTTGAAAATACCACAATCTTGGAAGAATATTATTGTGAAAAACCATATATCCATGAAGATTATACTGTTAACATTTTTAATATACTTTATCCCACATCTACTCATCTATTCATCCCTTTATCCATCTTAAATTTCTTGATGCATTTCATAGTAAATTGCAGCTATCAATCTATGCCTAAACACATTTACCCCTAAACATATCAGTGTAAAAATCATTACTAAAGTTTGCATTGTTTACCATTTTTTTCTTTTATGGTAAAATTTACAATTTTTAAGGTAAAAATTTACATTGAAATGCACAAATTTTGTGTACATTTGTAGAGTTATGAAAAATGCATATACCTATGTAACCTACACCCCCATCAAAACATGGAATATTTCTATAACCTCAGAAAGTTCCCTCATACCCCTTTCCAGTCAATCCCTATCCCCAACTCCTCAAAGGCAACCACTATTCTGATTTTTTAACCTAATGTTGTTAACGATGTTTTCATATTTTTGTTCTAATGTCTGTAGGACCTGTAGTGATAACCACTCTTTCATTCCTGATATTGGTAAGTGGTGCTGTTATCGGGAAACAATTACCTGTGGTTCTCTTCATGTTTCTGCACATCTTGTAAGCAGAGGCACTGCCAGGCTTTGTTCTGGACTGTCTTTTCAAGATGTTAGTATAGCAAATAGCTTTGGTAAATAGTGACAATGGCTCCTTCTAGAGCAGAGGTCAGGTTTGTTTACTTTCTGGTATAATAAAGACAATTTCTACCTAAGGGGTAAAAGTCAAGCAGGTTTGCTTGCAGTCTGTTATGAAAGGTTAAGCTTCCCTAAGCTTGGGGTTCCTTAACAGAGATGCCAACTCACTATATTTGTAACACCTACCTGGGCCACTCTGTGTCATTCTCATGGGACTTAGGGGCTAAAAGGAACTGATGTAGATGTGAAACTCTTGTTGCTTGTTAGGCCATGAGTAATAAAGTCCTTGTCCCTGACCCAGGAATCTTATTTAGTCTGACAGATTCTATGAAACTGTGGCAGATTAATTTGTTTGCTTTGCCAGTAAGGTACAATCTCAGACTCTTGAAATTCTTGATAGTTCTCAATCTTTCTTTCTTTCTTTCTTTTTCTTTCTTTCTTTCTTTCTTTCTTTCTTTCTTTCTTTCTTTCTTTCTTTCTTTCTTTCTTTCTTTCCTTCTTTCTTTCCTTCTTTCTTTCCTTCTTTCCTTCTTTTTCTTTCTTTCTTTCTTTCTTTCTTTCTTCTTTCTTTCTTTTTTATAACTAATTCTAGCAAGAAGTTTAATACTTTTTTTTTTATATTTTCAAGGAACTACTTTCAGCTTTGCTAATTTTCTCTATTTTTTTTCTATATCTATTTAATTGATTTCTGCTATCTTATTTCCTTCCTTCTATCTACTTTGGACATACTTTGTTCTTCCTTTTCTAGTTTTTTAATTTGGAAGCTTAGATCATTGATTTTAGACCTCTTTTCTTTACTAACATAAGCATTTAAAACTATAAATTTCTGAATAAGCACTGCTTTAGCTGCATCATACAAACTTTGATATGTTGTATTTTTATTTTCATTCAGTGTGAAATACTATCTAACTTCCTTTGTGATTTCTTCTTTGACAAATAGATTATGTTAAATATCTTATTTATTTACAAATATTTGGAGTTTTCCTAGATCTTATTTTTACTGATTTTTAGTTCCATTTTGATCAAACAATGTACTCTGTATAATTCTAATCTTTTAAAATTTACTAAGACTTGTTTTAAGATCCAGAATATGATATACTTCCTCAATGTAGCAGGTGCACTTGAAAAGAATATGTGTTCTGCAGTTTTTGGATGTGGTGATCTATAAACACCAATGAGGTTGTATTAGAGAAGCAGATATGTACATATCTGTTTATTATCAGGAGGTTTATTATAAGGAATTGGTCCATGTGATTATGGAGGCTGATAAGTCCAAGATCTGTAGTCACTAAGCTAGAGACCCAGGAGAGCCAATGTGTAGTTCCAGTCCTGGTCTGAAGGCCCAAGAAGCAGGAGAACTGATGGTGTAGTACCAGTATGAAAGCCAGTAGGCTCAAGACCCAGGAGGAGCCCATGTTTAAGTATGAGCCTCAAGGCAGGAAAAAAATCTGATGTCCCAGGAATAAGGCAATCAAACAGGATGAGTTCCCTGTTACTCAGCCTTTTTGTTCTATTCAGGCCTTTAACTGATTGGATGGGGCTCAGCCATATCAGGGAAACCAGTCTGTTTTGCTTGGTCCATCAATGCAAATATTAATTGTACCCAGAAACACCTTCACAGACACACCCAGAATAATGTTTGACCAAATTTCTGGGCACCCTGTGGCCTAGTCAAGTTAACACATAAAATTAACCACCACAAGCACTTAGGGTCTGCATAGATTAAACAAATGCTCCATAAATGAACACTGTGTATATCATCATCTTTTCAATTATCATCAACAACATTGACTGTTATTACATTACCCTTATTCTCCAAATAATGACAAACCTTAAACGTTACTTACAATTTGCTAAAGCTAACAAAAAAATCCAAATTAAACAGGAATAATAACAAAGCAGATTGTGAGTAGATCCACCTGCTCTGGGAAATTTCTACATGATTCGTTGTTGGCCAGAGTGACAGAGTTGGGATTTGAACCCAGGCCTATGGGATTCAGCATCTGGATATAGCCTTCTGTGAACTGAGTTGAAATTTTAAGGCTCACCACCCCCACCGGCTGACTAAATGAACCCCCTCATGGCCAAAGGAATACCCTAAAACTAAATTGTCTGCCAAGAGGAAGGAGGTCAGACATGCCTCATCATGCTCCCCCTTCTTGGGGACATCCTTTGTAACCCATTAGCAGGCCTAAGGGTATGCAAGACAAACCGCAGGTCCTCAGTTTATACAACAAATCTATGTCCAGTGGCTTATCTCTGATAAAGAGCTCCTTATGTTAAAACATTCCAAGCCTTTAGACAAAGCTTCATGTCTTTAACCAATTACAGGCCAAAGAATCTTTTAACCCACCTATAACCTGTAAGCTCCCGCTTTGAGATGGCCCACCTTTTCGGGCCAAACCAATGTATGCCTCCCACGTATTGATTTATGACTTCACCTGTAACCCCTGTCTCCCTAAAATGTATAAAACCAAACTGTCACCCAACCTCAGGGAGTCCACTTGCTCAAGGCCTCTTGGGCGTGGCTCCCGGTCATGGTCCTCAAATTTGGCTCAGAGTAAATCTCTTTAAAATTACTTTGCAGAGTTTGGTCTTTTTTTCCGTTGACACCTTCTTTGCCTCCATTTTTTCTTCTACTCAATGAGAATATAAATACTTGTAACGAAGTGTGTTTTGCACAGAAAATAAAACAATCTATGTGAAAGTCCCCATTCAATGCAAATATCAGACATTATTATTACTAAAGAGCTCAACAAATATTTGCTGATCTAACCATGCAAACCAGCCATGTAGGCTATGGACTTCTCATGGCATAGATGAGTTTTTTGGAAAAATCTTTTGGTTTGTTAATTCCTTTTTCTTAAAGTGGCATTTAAAAAAAAATCCATGGTTACTGTTTTAAAACAGTTCTGTTTTGAAATATTTTTATGCAGACACAGAGGGAAATCAAAAGTCCACAGGAGGAGCAGGCTGGCTACTTAAAAATGGCACCAGTGACCTGTTGTTGTTTTCCCTCTTTATTACTTGTCCAGTCTTCATGTTGATCATTTTCACATGTTCTTTCTTTTGTGGCCAGTAAGTCCTGGAGCCAAAAAGGAAGTTGAGGGGCAAGGTTAGTCTGATACGTATAGTCTGATTTATCTCACTGTATTGTAGTGGTCTGTTTTCTTTTTGCTTCTCTCAGTTCACCATAACTCTGTCCAGGGATCTTTATACCTTCAGGATCTGGTGTATTAGATACCCAACAAATGTTTATAAATGAACGAACGTTGGGAATGTTCTTAGGCTTTCTGTATAAACTACAAGTGGTTTGTGATACCCATTGTCAGCAAAAAGCAATGTCCATCAAAACTGTGGCGGTTTCCCTAGAGCAAGTTCTTGAACTTGGTCTGTGGACATGTAATGTATCCAGAGATGGCCGTCAGGAGTGCCACAAACTCCCTGAAATTATATTTGTTTGAAGATATATATTTTCTACCAAAAAGGTTCTTAGCTTTCATCAGATTCTCAAAGAGATATATGTGACCTAAGGTGAGTAGAAATCACTGCACAAATTATGAAAAGCTTTTCAGTGGTGTGGAATAGTTCAGGCAACTTAATTTTGCATGCACACATATCAATTTCTTTCTCGATCCTACTTGATAAGTAATATATGACCCAGATATCTCAGCCTTTGAAGATCTGGATCAGATCAGCTTGACCCGTTGTTTCTTCCTGTGTAGAAGTCCTAAGTTTCCCAAGGTTCTGTAGATTCCTTGGGGGTGAAGGTGTGGCATATGCTCTCCTGGTCATTTCTGCCGCCTCTTTCCCTGTCAGCCCTGAATTGAAATTTAGTCCTTCCTTGGTTTTATGAAGAACAAAGAATATATTCACAAAAATCATTTGTAAATGTTATTGGCTTTGCTCATGATTTGGGAGTCAGCAGAAAATCCAGACTTCTGCCATCTTCTTGGCTCCTGGCTCCTTCCCTTTTTTTCATAGTTCACAGACTTCCCCTGGAATTTCAGTTCTTCCTTTTGTGTCGTGCAGAGCTATTTAGCAACCCTCAGCTTTTATTTGTTATTTTTTGCATTGCTGAACCCAAAAAAGAAGATCGACAGCCAAAAGGGCCATCCCCTTGGCAGGAGCCTCTCTCTCTAGAAAGCATATATGATTATAAAGAACTTTCTTTTTTCTTTTTACATGTATGCTTTAACATCTCAAATTTCTTGAAGCCATCTTAATAAATTCTGTAGGTCTGTATTTTTATTAAGAATCTCCTTTACTTCACTGTGAATGTAGCCCTTACAATGGGATGGGACCTACAACCTCATTGAAGATCTTGTTCTTACATAGAACAAAAGAGGAGGAACATTTTTATTTTGAGATCTAGTTGCTATCTCTATCCTGTAAACTGAGTTTCTTCCTGTTTAAGTTCCTCCAATTTTATTTTCTTCATCCCCTTTTTCCCCCCAAATAGTAATATCTTTATTTTAATGAATATAACATATTTTAATGAATATAATATATATTTTATAAAAATTAGAAGAATGTTTTATACAATTAGTTAATGAAACGCCCTCTGTAATCCCACTGTCCAGAGATAGCCTCTGTTAACAATTTGGTATGTTGTATATACATTCAAAAATGTAAATGTATGTGGCAACAACAGCAAAACATTGATGATGAGCCAGGTACTGTGCTTTGTCTCATTAACTCCTCACACACTCTGAGATGGGGGGCCTTGCTTACCAAAAATAAACTTGAAACTTATGGCTAACTGGTGACTTCCTGAAACATATTTCCAATATTTGCTATTATAAGCAATAGACAATAAGATTTATCAAACTATGTGTTCTTCTCTGATTTCTCCAAGTAATGAATTTCTACAACTAAAATTGCTTGGTTCAAAATGTATGTATATTTAAACTTTTGGTTCATTTTGAGAGGGGTAATTAAAAGTGTAGGCTTTGTAGTCATACACACTAGTATTCAGATTCCAACTCCCACTCACTGGCACTCACTGGCTACTCACTAAAATAAAACTGTGCCTCAGTTTGCCTATCTCTAAAATGGGATAACAGAAACCTCCTATGGCTGTGAGGATTAAATGAGATGATGCTGCAACGTCCCTGCTAGTGTCCAGCACATAGGAAGAGTGGTGAACAAGACAGACCAGGTCCCTCTTACCAAGCTGACATTTTTTTTTTTTTTTTTTTTTTGAGACAGAGTCTCACTCTCTTGCCTGGGGTGAGTGCCATGGCGTCAGCCTAGCTCACAGCAACCTCAAACTCCTGGGCTCCAGCAATCCTACTGTCTCAGCCTCCCAAGTAGCTGGGA
>CAUYSK010035486.1:0-28256 GCA_963575035.1 Avahi laniger
ACAATAAACTAAATAACATCATATTTTTTCCCTTTACCTTCAGAACAGTCTTTATTTTAATCCAATTAAGTTTTGTTTTCTATCTAAAAATGCCTTTATTCGAGCAAATGATCTGTATAAGAAAGACACCTGCACCCGAATGTTTATAGCAGCACAATTCACAATTGCAAAGATGTGGAAACAACCCAAGTGTTCATCAATACATGAGTGGATTAATAAAATGTGGTATATGTAAACCATGGTGTACTATTCAGCTTTAAGAAACAATGGTGATATAGCACCTCTTGTAGACTCCTGGATAGAGCTGGAACACATTCTACTAAGTGAGGTATCCCAAGAATGGAAAAACAAGCACCACATGTATTCACCATCAAATTGGTATTAACTGATCAACACATAAGTGCACATATAAGAATAAAACCTACTGGATGTTGGGCAGGGGGAGAGGGGAGGGGGGAGGGGGAGGAGGGGATGGGTATATACATACACAAAGAGTGCAATGCGCACAACTCGAAGGATGGACATATTTAAAACTCGGATTTAGCAGGGGAGGGGGGGCAAGGGCAACATACGTAACTTAAACATCTGTACCCCCATAATATGCTGAAATAAAAAAATAAATAAAAATGCCTTTATTCTCCAAATTATAACACATATTTTTGTTTCCTTCTTAATTTTAATGAATCTCAATGAACTTTATATATATATGGCTGAGTTTCTCATCCTCTCTCCTTTATATCACAATATGGATTACGTGACTCCAAGAGTTTTCAGTTCAGACCATTAAGGAACTGAAGATAAGTCAGTGTGATTCCTTCATTATGTCTTTTTCTAAGGCAATTTCTCATTCTTGCTATGGAATTCCATATTTGCATAATCCAGTGATTTATGAACTTTGGTTCTCTAAATTCTTCAAAGTTCCAAGGTGAAATGTCAAAGTGTATATATGACGAAGAGGAGACCCAGAGGGCAAGGTTATGAGATCCTCTGTTCTTCTACCAGAGAAGATTCTCTCATTCTGTTTTAAATACTGGAATCCTTAATATTATTTATTCTGAAGAAGTTATTTGCATGCCAAAAAAAAAAAACTTGAAAATCATCATTTGACCCATGACTTGTGTAGCTCTGGACAACATGAGACAAGGACCAGACTGAGGCAAGCTTAGCACATCTGGTACTACCCAAGGAACTTGGGTCTACAAAGAACCAAATATTTACACTTCCCAGGGGTCTTGGAATGTGACCTTCGGAACTCAGACTTGTGGGAGAAGCTCAGATCTTCCTGTGAATGTGCTGGGAAACTCTCTTTCTTCTAAAAATTAATTAGATAATTGTCTTTACAGTAGACCATGCTCCTGGATACTTCATCATAGCTGAGTGAAACGGAAGTGTATATTTATGTCCTCATACTTTTTACTTCCTCTTCTTTGCTATTGATTATATTGTTCCTTAAGTCTAGCATCTCTCAGTGCAAATCTTTACTTCAGTCCAGGCATTGCCCTATCAAAAATCTTACTCATCCCTCCAGACTTAATTAAAAATATGTCTCTTCCATGAAGATTCCTGTGATGCCATCAGTCAGAAATGATTGCTACTTCTTCCATACTTTAAGGCTTATACTTCGATTTAGCACTAAAATCATCTTGCTGCAGTTTATAATTGTTTCATACTGCTTGCCCCTGGAGAACAGGTCTATGTCTTACATTTTGGTATTCACCTCCAACCCATCCCCTCCACCCCAGCATGTAGCATAGTTCTTTGCATTCAGTAAATAATCAATAGATTACAGTTTTGGATTTGTTAGAAAAGTAGATGACTATTCAATATTCTTAATGTTAGGCATCATGAATCAACCCAGGCTAAGGTAGGCAGAAAAGAAATTTATTACAGAATATTTAGAACTCTTGTTTAGAGGCCACATCGTCAGGAACAATCTCTAAAGCGATGTCAGAGGATTGGTCCCATAAAAATCCCTATGCAGTCACCACCGGGTGTAGTCGCAGCTGTTATATGATGGAAAGCATGGATGTTGGAACGTGGACAGGCTGACAGAACCACCACCATTGCTTCTTCTGGAACTTGATGCAGTTTTATTTGCTTCCCTCCTCTTGCCAGAATGGATTTTCCACCAGTCTTGTTTCTTTACTTTAAATGCTTGAGTCAAAGAGTTATTATAGAATCTGGTGAAGTTGCATCTTATTAACAGAACCTGTGTTCTAGCTGTAAGGGGAGTTAGAGAAAAGAGTTTTTGCTTCTATGGAAGTCAGTTTGTGCCCCCATCAAGACTCAGCAGGTGAAGAAGTGCCCCAAAATAGGAAGGGGCTTTAGAGGCTGGGTGCACAAATAAATATTATTACAGGTGGTATACAGGTATTTCATATTTCAAACCTTATAATTCATCCAATTATCCAACTTCTCAACTCCAAGAGAGATATATGTCCTGATTTCTATTTGCCTTTATGTATATGATTTGGTCACTTTGAGTCCTATCAAAATTCTACCAAAGCCAATTGGAATTTATTTTCTAAAGCAATACTTTCAGTACACAAAATAAAGATGTTTGCACATAACTTCTTTTATGCCTACTGCTTTAGCAACATCGATAGGATTTCTTTGGTTAGTCCTAGTTTCCAACAAAATTGCTCACTGTCAACTGATTAAAACAATAACTGGTCTCTATGCTATAGGCATCACATTTGCTTTACAACAAATCTCTTTTCTATACTTATTCTCTGGCTCAAACCCTAAATCCATCTGCTGCTTTTCATGTAATTGTTGCTATATTCTGGCATGTTTTTACCAGGACACAGCTGAACCTTATTCCACTGTTTCATTACTGAAAATGAGCCACAGAGGCCTGTATTCTTTATCAGTCATGTAGAAGAATTCCTAATTCTTTGGTACAGCTCCAAAATAAATCCATGTTCTCCCATCATCTGCAGCTTATATAAAAGCTTCTTTGGAAGCTTACATAAAATATTCTCTGAGCCATAAATATGGTCCTTGGTTCAAATTTCTGACATAATAATCAAGATCTCCACATAACCTTTTACTGGGCAGTTTCTCTCATTTCTTTACTAAGTACAGTGGATTCATATAACATTTCTTCTTCTAAAGAAATCTTGAATGCATTGGAATTGAATTTATTTCAACAAACCTATTGTTAAGAACTGTTAAGATGAAATATGAATCAAACTATTATAGGCGCTGGGAATAGAAACAAGATAATACAAAGTCCTTATTTTGAAGAAAGTCATGGGGTAACAGGGGAAAAAGATAGTGAACAAAAAACTGCAATGTTATGTGAAACTGTAAGTTTAGAATTAGGTTTAAGATACAATGATGATGCAGTGGGCGAAAAGTGGACAGAGATCACATATTTTTGGATGATTTCCGCTGGATTTTTGAAAGATGCATAGGAGTTTTCCGAAAAGAAAAAGAAAAGATCAGTTTTTTCCAGAAGGAATAGCATGCACAAAGGTTCAAAAGTTTGAAGCAGCCTTAAGTGTTTTGAGAATTTTAAGCAGTTCACTTAAGGTAGATGTGACAAGACAGCTATGTAGGGACAAGCATGCAGGTTCTTGTATGCCTGCTGGAGACGCTTCGCAATAATTTAGTTTCCCATCACCTACAGGTGACAGGAAGCTGTTGGGGAATTTGGAACAGGAAAATAACATGATCAGACTTATATTTTACGTTTATTAGAGAGATCCGTCTTGGCAGCATGTGAAGAAAAGAATGAAGGAAGATAAAGCTGGGAGTAAGACCAGTTGAACAGGAAGCTATTACAGTAGAACATGCAGGAGATGAAAAGAGCTTAGTAATTAACTGAAGGTAGGTAATGAGGAGTAGATGCTGATTTGAAACCCAAGTTTCTTGCTTGGGAGACTGTGTGCCCCCAACCAAGACAGGAAGTGAGAGTGATCATCAGTGATGATTGGAGAAAACATAGCTTCCAGTGAGATATTTTACTGCAAGTATCTATTAATAGTAGGCCAATAAGTTCTATGGGTCAGGCACTTTGCAAGAAAGTCTAAAGTAAAAATATAAAGTTGAAAATCGTTAGATTAAAGTTGTAGGTTCTGGGGATTCAGATTTCCTAAGGGAGAAGAGTAGACTGAGAAGAGATGTGAATGGAGAAACATAGAAATCAAAATAGGCAAAAATTCCAGCACATAAATCAGACATTTAAGAATGAAGCCAAAAGAAAATATCATAGAAACCAAAGGCATAGAAAGAATAATTAAAAAATCAAATGTCATGATAGGTCAAGTCCTTTAGATTTAGCTACCAGATCATTCATTTTCTCTGGTAACATTACTTCAGTCATATTGTTAGAGAAGAAGAAGCAGGTAATGGCATTTCTTTTCTCTTTTTTTGTTTTTTCAAAATGTCATCTAGAAAAAATATAGTGTATTGGAAAAATTTCTTACAGTTGGAAATTAAGCATATATCTAAGCTGAAAAAGAGTATTCTGTAGAAAATAAAAATTTGAAAGGAAATTGGATAAATCAAAATCTCAAGATGAGGCATACCGATGAGGATTTTAGCCTTAAGAAAGAGATGGGGAATCTTCTTTTCAGAGACTTGGAAGAAGAGAAACAGGATTCTTGTGGCTGGAGGTACCAATACAGTCGGAATTGTAGAATGTTGAGTCTTTTGGTCCCTCGTAATCTCACATATTTCTGTGTTAGGAGAAACAATTTGCTTAGAGTAGAAAACTCACGAATCTTGTGGGGCTTTAAGGAGGTGGCAGCGATTTGGAATATTTAATGGAAGAATGCAAATGAAAGTGTATCGGAGAGCAGAGAAAGTATTTTTCCAAATTCATTACAATATTTTCTATCTTTATTGCTTATATCATTTTTCCATCTTGATGTATTACAGAAGTATAATTAAATAATTAGTCTTTTGTTTGTTTCTTTCTTAATTTTATTCTCATTTCATTTTCCCCTCTCCTCTTTCACATTGCCCCAAATTTCAGAATTTCCTGTTTTCCCTCTTTTTCAAAATTCTCCAGCAGTTGAAATTCACCAAGATTCTGAGAAAGGTTAAAGGGCCAATATTCAGGCCTGAGAACAGCCAAATAATTGTTGTAGACTTCCTGTTTTGTTCTTACATTTTTTTCTTCTTCTACTACATTTGCATGGCTTGTGCCTACATTGATCCTCAAGTACTCTGCTTTTTCATCTCTTTTTTTTTTCTGGAATTCTGAAATGCTGCTCTAAAATGCGTAGTATTACAACCTCTTTCCTCAAGCCTGGCCTCAAGCCTTTCACCTCTTTCCTCAAGCCTGGCCATCATGATGGATTTTTATCTGCTTAAAACAAAGACTTGAAGGAATTAGCCATGAAGACACCTGGGTGCTACGTACCCAAGCTGGCTTCCTTTGTGGTAGAAAAGTGGCAATACAGAGGTTTCACGCCTCACCTCTAAATCTGGAATCACCTACAAAAAGACTTATTCCCCAAGCACATAATAGTTCTGAACTTCAATCTGATTAGAACAGTCTGAACAAATCTCTCTAGTCTAGAAACTGGGCTTCATCCTGGGCTTCAACCCTTGGGTTATTGGGTTATTGTGAGATCACTAAGGTGATGGGAATAAGCTTATTAGGATCAGTTCATACCAATTAGGATCCACTTAGATCTGAGGTAGAGGTCAATTCCACCTCAAATAAATGGACCCTATACAATGAGGATGGAATAGATTGGGTGCTTGGGAGTTAATAAGATGCCCACTGCCATAGGCTCAGTGATACTCATCCACAGTGTTTCCTCAGGGAAGAATCCCCTGTGCAGTGCCTGTTTCTCGGGCTTATGATCTACATAATCACATGCAATTATCATGCTGCTGCACAGAATACATAATACATGTTATATTATGTACATAACATATAAAAATACTTATAATTAATTACTACATTTTGGTCTTCCTCCACGAGTCTGAATTGCACATGAAAGGGGATATTGTATTTATTTCTATATTCCTAGGACTGAGCACAATGAATGTTTACGAAACTAAACACTGGTACCTGCCTTGTCAAAACAGAACATTCCTTTGTTTTCTTTGTCATCTCCCCACAGAGATGTAACTCGACTTCCAACTAACATTAAAGAAGCTGCATTTGTGATCTAGCATATATGGCCTTTTGCAATTCACTTAATTTATTTAATGACAGATGGAAATGATGATACTAATAATTGCTGTATCTCACTGGCATGTCTTGAACCCTGGAACTCTTCTGTTTTTATTCATATATTGTTTCTTGTTGAATTATTTTTAAGGTTCTGTTTGCTACAGAACACAAGAGAAATGTTTTGAAAGCTCATTTTGGATTTTAAAAATTACATATGTGGGAACATATATAATGGGAAATATACCCTCATTCAGATTTATCAAAATTTTAAATTCAAGTCATCCAAATGTGAGAATAAGGCAAATGTTCTCACTGCTTTGTGCGCAGTAGGCTCTGACTTCACCATGATTGTAGGTAACAAAATTACAGGGTCCTTACATAAAATTGTGTGGGAGTGTGGGAGTGTACTGCCCACCAGACAGGAGGTCAAGCACTTCACAATCCTGAGAATGGTGTTTTGTGTAGCTGAGCAGTGTCATACGTGATAGCCACAAGTAAATAGTCACATTGTTTTATTAATTTACTTAAATGTCCTTGTATCAATCTTTATAGTCTAGAATCCATAAATTATTTTAAGAAAATGAATAATAATCATATAAGTGAGAACTCAATACTCTTTAAAAGAATACAAACTAATGTCTGAAATATAATATGCTTTTATCCTTTCAAATTACCAACAACTACCTTTAAAAAATAATTACTTAGTTACTTAAATTTATATGTCTGTCAAATGACAAATTTGGCAAATTTCAGAACCTTCTGGCCTTGCCTCTGTACTCTTTTCCATCATTTTTATGGAAGCTCAAGTATCTGGCACAGGGTCCATGCCAAAATAGGCTTTTATATTTTTTTCCATAAATAAATGAATCCCTAAGGTAGATAATACAAGTAACATAAGTTATTCCGTTTATGCCAAGATAGTTATTACGCTTTTGCTGTGTATGCTTTCCTTTTCTTATTTGTCTAGAAAGAGAACTATGGCATTTACTTGGGTGTCTATGCATTAGAGTAAGAAAAATATCCAGACATTTCATAGAGTATTGGACATTGGTTCTGAGAGGCTCTGATACATGGAAACCCAAAGCCTCATGGTGCTCCCCTCCAACCCATTACAGGGATGACATACAGAGTCCAGGTAATAAAGAGTGGAGTCCTGATAAACTGCAGCTTTCAGTAGGAGCATTGAGTTCATTTTCCTGGTCACTGGATGGATAAATGGGATTGCCTACCTTGGCAATTGGGGTAACCCTATACTGAGTCTCAAGCCTTTGCAAGAAGAGCTATGATAGCAAGGAAATCCATATGGAAGTCTATGACTCTTCCTCCCCTTCACACCCAGTTATTAAATTAAAAATGTATATATATTTTTCATCTCAGAGTGGAGAAGAAGATTATACCATCCTTGAAGCTCTAAAAGGTACAGTGGTGATGATCCTCATCATACAATATTCCTTTAATATGCTATTCTGGTCCCTGCAAAAAAAAAAAAGAAAAAAATCATGAAAACAAAAAACTGGACAGGTCCTGAAGACAGACCATAGTCTCCTAAAAGCCCAAAAAAGTAGTTGCCCTGATCGGAATTGCTATGCTGGGAATATACTCCTTTTAAGAGCCAGTAAACAGAGCCCCAGGCATATAGTATGTGGTCATTTATTTGGCAAATGCATTCTTTTCTATTAATAGCACAATTAATAAATAACAACTGAGACTATTCACGTGGAAAAAATCATAATATTTATTTATAGTTGTGCCCCACGAATTTGTTAACGCTTTCCACCTCTGTCATAAGGTAGTTCAAAGAGATAAGGTCCATCTGGACATCCCACAGGACGTAACACTGATCTACTATATTGATGATATTTTTCTGTTCAATCAGGATGAGCAAGAGTTTATAAAAGACTCTGGAGGCTTGGTAAGACAAAGCACTCCAGAAGGACTGAGATAAACCCTATGAAGACTCAAGAAAATGACAGTAAAATTTTAAAAGGACGAGTTGTCAGGGCCAGGCTGATACAACATCTACAAAGTAAAAGATAATTTTTGTATTTTGATCCCTTACTGCAGAGTAAGAAACACAATGCCTGGAAGGGCTATTGAGTACCAGAAGCAACAAATTTGACCTCTAAGTTTACTTCTCTGGCTGATATACCAGGTGACATGAAAGGCCCTCATCTCTGAGTTGAGCCAAAAGAAGTAAAGGCTCTACACCAATTTCAGGCTACAGTGCAAAAATTCCTGCCACTTGGGTCATATGACCCAGCCCATTTGAATTAGAAGAGTAAGTGGTTTAAAGAGATGCAGTGTGGCCTTATGACAAGTTCCAGTGGGAGAATCATAACACAGGCCCCTGGGGTTCTGGATGCTGGCCATACCATCAGCAGATAACTACACTCATTTTGAGAAGTAGCTCCTAGGCAGTTACTGGGCCCTGGCAGATATAGAACAATTGATCACAGGGTACAAAGTGACAGTGTCTCCGAAATATCTCATTATAAGCTGGGTTCTGTCTGACTTGCCAAGCATAATATCAGAAGGGCTCAGCAGCTTTCTGCCGTCAGAAGAAAATGGAATTGAGCCCAAGCAGGAGCAGAGGGCCTGAGTAACCTGCATGGTCAGGTCGCCCAGATCTCTATGCCACCCACCAGAGGTGCATCAGTGACCTTCTTTCATTTTCCATTTTACCTATGATCATATCAGTGTACAACCAGGTGAAAGAAGACGAAAAAGCCTTTTTTGTAATGTGCAGGTCAGCATGGCATATGGGTGCAAGCCAAAAATAAATAGAGGCTGCGTTACAGACACACTGGAAGGAAAATAACTAGAAGATCAGAGATGTTGGGAGTGTAGTCATGTGAATGGACACATGGGAATGGACACGAAGTGTGAAGATTTTTGTTATCACATGATAATATTAAATCTGTCAGACAGTATCCACCCTAGTGGAGGCACTGAGCAACTGAGTTGAAAAAATGATTCAGCCAGCATTTGTCTTTGGCTACCCGAGAGCTGGCACAGTCGGCACCATGAAAAAAGTAGCCATAGTGGCAAAGATGGAAACTGTGAACTGACCCAATGGATGTCATTTACTAATACTACAGATAACTCTGATTATCCAAACTTCCAGCCAGCCCCCAGTGCTTAGACTTTGGGATGGCACCATTCCTCAAAGAGACTAACTGGCCACTGGTGGGTAGTCATCTGCTTTGGTCCCTCTTTATTCCAGGGCAGAGGAGTGAAACAAAGATACATACATTAGTCACAGCCCAAAGATCACTGAAGCAACAGGTGCTGTAGTTTGAGAAACTCAGGAGCACCATGGAGGAGCTGCTCCCCAAATGCATGTGGAGAAGATTTTCATGAAGTAAGGGACATCCTAAGGCCACTCTGTAGGAGAGGAACCCGCTAGGAGAGGTATAGTTAGCTGATAGCTTTAGCTGCTGCATATTTGATTAGTCACAAAGATCTACCTGGGCTACGCCAATGACAGAGCATGGCAGAGGACAGGCCATTTATGTTCCACACAGGATTCCACTAATGGAAAATCTTTGCTTTGGGGGCTCTCCGTCAGACCTTCTTGGATATGTGCTATAGTCTGAAACTCTTCCTACTCTCTTTTTCTCAGGTATCAGGCCTATTCTACCTGCTTACTTCTTTTCTCTAGCCTTTATCATTCACAGGTGTTGCCCTCAAAATAACTCTTGAACTTCTAATTCTGTTTTGGTATCTTCAACCTGGAGGATATGAACTGACACAAAAAGCAAATCCCAAATCTGTGTTAATCCATTGAGCAAGTGGAAATTGTACAAATTTTGCAGAAATGTTGAAAACAATCAATTTAAATTCAGGGAACATTATTCCCATCTTATAATTCCTCCTGACTCCTTGATCTCTCTCAAAATACGGGATAGAATATCAAGTACATCCCACAAGCATGAATTCAAACCCAATAAGACAGCAGGATTTTAGTTACACAACGGATTATTTAGATTCTAGTCTTTCTGTAGAAAATAATGCCAGATGAATCTCATTCTGAAATCTTGTGCTGGCTTTCTCTGAGTAAAAAATAACGAATAAAAGTCAGATTTAGGAAATTAAATTCTTGAGCAAAATCCTCCTTCAATTTCCCTTCAAACAAAACCCTTTGTGCTGTTTTGGCAAAGCCTAAAATTGAAAATTTATATATTCATTAAAAATTATCTCTAAAGTTTAAAATCTTCAATTTCTTAACATGAATATATTTAGATCTCTAAACATAGTATTAAATTTTCTTGTCTTTTCAAATAATTTATTAAAATGGATATCAGGAGCCAGAAGACATGAATATGATTTATACCTATTTTGAGTTATTAATAAAAAGGTTAAGACCTAGTTTGGAAAGTTAATGTTTCTTTTCCAATTATTGATCATTCCAACTCATTGTAATGCTGGGATATAGAGAGTGTATTTCTGAAGCAACGTTAAAGAGTTAATCCTGATATTTAAAATATGATCGCATATGTATTTTTAATGTCTTTACACATATAGTCTTTTGCAATCAGGAATTTTAGCTTGTTATTCTGAATTTATTATTGAGGATCTTTTCTAGTTTAAAAGACAGAGGGAATTTATTAGTTTCCTAATGACAAATAGACAATTTGTTACTTCATTATTACTCCCTTAACACTACTTACAGCCTTTCTAATCTCTCAATTGGACTTTATAGCAACATTCTAGCTGTTTGGTGACCTTCTTCCTCAATTCCACTTAATATGTACAATTGCCGAAGTGATCGATCCTGTCCTAGATCAATGCTCCACCTCTACCCTAACTGATGTGCTCTACCTTTTAGCGAAGCTGAATTATTATATTATACTTGCTGTTCCTGCGCCAGAGTCCCTGCTCCTTAGACACTGGAAACCTTCTTTCTTAACTTCAATCTTTAGAAATCTTTTCCTTCCTTCCAGGTCTTGCTCCAAAGAAGCACGCGGCAAAAAAAACGAAAACTCAACTGTAACCAGGGGACTTGGATCTTAATCCCAATTCCACTGCTAACAAGCTATGTAGATTTTGGCAAGTTTCACTCTCTCTGACCCAATTTTCTCATCTGAAAATGAGAAGGCATGACCTAGATCGGTGGTTCTCAGATTGTGGTCCCTGAACTTGCAGCAACTGCATCACCTGGGAACTCATTAGAAATGCAAATTCTCAGGGCTCAGCCCAGCTTTATGGAATCAGGAATTCTGGAGATGTGATGCTGTGTTTTAACAAGCCCTCTAGGTGATTCTGATTTTCAGTAAAGTTTGATAGCCACTGGCCTGTATAATGTCCGAGGCCCTCCTGTGTCTAAAATGTTTTTATTCTACAATGCCTTCCTCTTAGGTGCTTTCATGTCATTTTATTAGGATAAAGTCCTCTTCCAGTTGATGAAAACCATATAAATTCTGTCGAAACTATTAATCTAATTGTGATTATTGTTGTTTACCATAAAGAAAAATTGCTAATGTAATTATCAAGTGTTTGTTTCTCTGCCTTTTAAAGTCATTTTGTCCCAAACAATAACATTGAAATAACAGAAGAGAATAACAATAAAATGTGAAATTTTAAATCTTATGGAATTTTACCCCAATTTTGCCTTTGAACTTATAAATATGTCTCTAAATGAAAGGGTAATGAACAAAATTAATAATAATTTGATCAGTTTTGATTAATCCTTACAGGTATACTTTTCAGAAATTCAGAAAGTGAGCGATTCTTTGTAACAAATTCATTTAATGTCCCATAGTTTTTAATTCTTTGCTTTTGACAAAATTAAAGGAATGCTTATTTGAGCTATTGAGTCATTAAAAATGTTTGATGACAGCCTATTATGTGACTTTTTGCATAAAAATTGAAAGAAGTGTTACAAAATTGGTACTTTTGTTCTAAAATATTCTTTTCCTTTACATTATATATTTATGTGAAAATGGAATATAAGCATCAACCTCTACCGAGTTTTAAAAATGAGAATGAGGTTAATGTTATAACCTGCTTTATTTATGCAACAATATTCATGAAAAAATAGATGAAATAATTAAAAACAATTTTTATATATTTCATTAATTTAGTTACATATTTCTGTTGTTTTATTAGTTGGTGGTAATACACATTACAATGATGATCCTAGACGAAAATATTTTAGCAGCTAGAGCCATATGATTCCTGGAAATTTAAAAAGTATATAAATTAAATAGATATAATTAATTTATATCATTAACATAAATTATGTTATCTAATTAAATTTAATTACATTACATAGTATATATAAAATTATATATTCTATAGTAAATGGTATGTTAAATTTTATTTTATTGCTTCTGACTTGCAGTTGGGAAAAAAAGAAAAAATATATTTTAAATTCATATAATATACACAAATTCTTTTTGCAGAAATGATGTTAAGACAATCTATAAAATATTTGCAAGTGTTAATCTATATTACATTTGAAAAACTTCAGTAGAAGAATTGAAATGGAAATATAAGTTCAAGCATTAAAAGAAATGATGGACAATTTCTGACTTCCAACGAATAGCTTGTTCATGTACATTTTAATGGATGATGGTGGATATCAAATTGCTTTGCAGTTTAAATTTCAAGGGGAATATTTAAAAGAGAGATACAACAGTTTTGTTTTTAAAGTAAATAGTTATGTTATGCTAAAAATGGAATCCTGTGGAACTGTATATAATCATCCCCTCAATATCTATGGGGAATTGGTTTCAGGACTTCCCAAGGACACCAGAATCCATGGATGCTCAAGTTCCTAATATAAAACAGTGTAGTATTTACATATAACCTACACACATCCTTCTGTATGTTTTAAATCATCTCTAGATCACTTATAGTACCTAATACAATGTAAATGCTATGTAAATAGTTGTTACTGTATTGTTTAGGGAATTATGATAAGAACAGAGTCTGTATGCGTTTAGTATAACCATCCATTTTTATTTTCTGAGTATTTTAGATCCTCAATTGGTTGAGTCCATGGATGCAGAACCCACTGCTAATAGAAGGCAGACTGTACATTGTTGATACAAATTTTAGATATGAGACTTAAAATATGAGAGGGAGTATATGATTTTTTAAAATCTTTTTAGAGGCTAAATGAGGAAAAAAAGGATTGGAGAATAGTGCTTTAACCTACCACACAATCTGGATAAGATGTGGTATCTTATAGTATCTTGTGCTTCTATCATAGAGTTTGCTACAACTTTTTGTAACAGTCTATTTGCTTTTCTGCTTTCTCCACTAAACAGGAAAATCCTATTGTCAGAAACCATGTTTTGTGGAAGCCATCTCTTGAGACGGAGGTTGTCAATGAATGTTTTTTGACTGAAGACACAAATGGACTGATTTGTTTTTGGATGCGGATTTTTCAGTGTTTTTATGTTTTCTGTTATTGACATTTATGTCATATTCTTTCTTTTGAATTTTAGGATCTTCATGAAAGAAATCAATATTGTTTTATAGTAGAAAGAATACATGCTACGATTTTTGGATGTAGTTCAATTTCTGACCACAAGATAAACACATAACTTAGACAAGTCATAATTTTTTAGGACAAAAATTTTCCACTTTGTAAAATCAGAGACAAATCCTTAGGTCCTTCCTGCCAAAAATCCATTTTATTTTATTTATTTCCTATACAGCCCAAAGTGCCTTATTTTGTAAGTCTCAAGTGAGAATGCACAAGCTGGCTATTGCCTCATTCTGTGGATCAGGACTAGGCTGTCTTTGGTAGATAAGAAATAACAGTGTTGAAGTGAACTGGCAGCTATTTGACACTGGAGAATTATTAGATTTAAAACTAAAAAGGACTTCATACATTAAGTAGTTTCATCTTTATTTTCAACATAAGAAATAAGATATTGAAGAATTTTAAATCACTTGCCCAAGGTGTTAAAGCTATTATGAGAGCCTGGTGTATAATTTGATCTCATTCTCAATCAAGGGCTAGTTCTATCAACAGTGGTTAAGAACTCAGGCTTTGGAGTCAAATCTCAACCATGGAGTTTTGGGAAAATTATTTACATTGTCCATTTTTAAATGTATTTCTTAGTGGAATGATACCTTTACTCATAGCTTGTTTCAAAATTATTAAATAATTATTATAAAGTCCTAGGCATACAGAAATAAAGATAAATAAGTGATAGCTATGATTATGATTGTACCATTCAGTACAGGAATAAAACATATTAAGCTAGTAGTAGTAATTTGGCCTTAATAGCATATACAACAGATAAAAACAGATTCTCAAACAAGGTGTCTATTTAACTTTTTGTGTTTACATTTTACTAAATATCTTGGAAATAAGAATGAAGCCCACAATTCAAAAAAATAATTATGTAATAATTAATCTACCTACTTATATATCAATTGTGTATAAATTTATTTCACGTCTTGTGCCAGTTTCTGACAAGCACTGGGAATCCATGCAGAAATAAAGCATGATCCAGCCTCCAACTCTGATGAATTCCAAATTGAAACTTTGAGTTAAAGTTTCTAATAAGTGTATAAACCAATTCTTATAGGAACTTATCCAAGAAAGACAGATAAATGGGCAGCAGATATATGAAAAAATGTTCAACATCACTAATCATCAGAGAAATGCAAATCAAAGCCGCAATGAGATATTGCCTCATGCCTATTAAGATGGCTATCATAAAAAAAAGAAAGAAAAACGTCAACAAAGCTGCGGAGAAACTGGAACCCTTGTACACTGTTGGTGGAAATGCAAAACAGTGGCGTCATTATGGAAAACAGTGTGGAAGTTCCTCACAATATTAAAAATAGAACCACCATACGTTCTAGCAATTCCACTTCTAATTATTTACCCAAATGAACTGAAATCTGGATCTCAAAGATATATCTGTACTCCCATGTTCATAGCAGCACTATCCATAATAGCCAAGGTGTGCAAACAATCTAAATGTCCATGGATAGATGAATGAATAAAGAAAATGTGGTATATGCAAGTGCAACAACATGGATCAACCTTGAGGACTCAAGCTAAGTGAAGTAAGTCAGTCACAGAAAAACAAATACAGCATGATTACATTTATATAAGGGATCTAAAGGAGACAAATTCACAGAATTGAAGAATGAGATGATGATTGTCAGGGATTGGGGGAGGGGAACTGGGGAGTTACTAATCAATGGGTAGAGTTTCAATTAAGCAAGAGGAATAAGTTCTAAAAATCTGCTGTACGATATCAACAATAATGCACTATACACATACAAATTTTTTAAGTGGGTGAGTCTCATGTAAGTGGTCTCACAATAAAAGAAAATAAAGTAAAAAGAAAAGAAATGGCCTTTGTAACCCAAGATTTCTGCAGTATGTCCCTTGTTTTTCTTTATATTAAATTGCCTTGCCCTCTGTGATATATCAACTGTGATGTGTAATGAAAACTGTTATATCAGATTTTCCCTTAAGTGATGAGAAAACCTGTCTACATGGAACTGAAGTTGGCTTAACTCGTTTAAAAGAGATCTTGGAACATGGTCAGTATCTGAATACAGTGAAAAAAGAATGAGAACCCAGCAAGATTCGGCATGAAAGAAAATCAGAATTATAAACTTCTCTATGCTCAAAACAGTTTAGATTTTGTAATCAGAGCTCTCCCAGATGTTCTCAAAGAGTCCCAGGACAATCATGTGAAAAATAAGGATATGAGGCAATGAGAGAACTATATATCCTGGGGATTTGTTTCTTTATAACAAAACTTCTTTAATGTAATTTATCAAAGTTACCCGAGAACTGAAGACATTTAACATGGCTTATAAAACCTCAAACTTAGTGACCCTTTTTGAAAATTGAAAAAGATGCAGGCTTTTTTGATTAGGCTTTTCTTTATAATGTCAGATTGCCACTTGCAATCTAGGGTAAGAGAGGATAAAAAAGAAAATGTTGCCAGAAGACAATAGTGGAATGGAAATTGGAAGCTACTAACAAGAGTTTATCCTTGAGGTAATTTTTTAAAAGATGACATAATGTGTACATGTAAATAAGGCATTGACTATAAGAGTAAACTTTATTTCTGTTTTTGAATAAACAGCACATTATGTGGATTTTAAGTCCATAAACATCAGGAACTAATCTCTTACATAAGCTGTTTCTATTATCTTTTCCAAAGCTGAGGTCATACACTTGGGAGATAGGGGTGGGCTTTTTATTTCACACACACTCATTGCTGGCTGACTATAACATGTAAGTAAATCTGTTACCCTATTAATTATATGAGCTGAAAATGATTCTTGTTCATATTGGTCTGGAGACTATAACTCTTTCTAATAAGTAAAGGTAGAGATTACTTTAAAATATCTTGGAGAGTTTTGTAAAAACACAGTTGGGACAGAGGCTGCTGCCAGCTGTAGAACTGCTTTTAATTAAAACTTTGTTCAACATGCTTATGGCAGAGTTTTCTTATTTTCCTATTATGTAAAGATATACTGATTCAGCAATTATTGAACCCTGGACACGTTATAAAACTTTCTTCTGAGACTATTAAGCCAACAAAATCAGATGTGATTCATTAGATAATAACACTGTCAGGAAGAATGTTCTCTAAGTTATCCCTTAGTAATAGGTCTTTGGTGGCTGTGGAACACAAAGGCTCGAACTAAGAAAAGAGACTATTCATTTTAAATTTAATAGAAACCTCTGTGATGAAGTAGTAAAGGTAGACTTGTATATGAAGAATGGGCATATTAAACAGAGTGTAAAAGTTAGGAAAGCCAAGTCAATTTTGTCTATTAAGTGATACTGTGCAATTTTCCACATAATATGTGTATGTTACAAAGGACCAGAAGAACTACAGAAGACTTAATTCTTCAGCATCCTCTTGGACTCCTGGGCCTCCAAACACTCCTTCCCTTGCCAAAATTTACTATTTAGTCCAACTCCAAATTTGTGCAAATGACTTTGTCACTAACTATGTGGACTATATCAGGTATCTATTACTCCCTCACTCTACATTCTGAGAATATTTGCAATGGTGAAAGAAAAACTTTCAAGATCACTTTCCACTAAGTTTTCTAAATTATGAAATGATTAAAACAGTATCTAAATGATCTTCATAAAAGGACAAAACCATGATGATATTTGGGAAATTCAAAAACCTTCTCTCAGGAATTGATAGAACTTCTAGGCAAAAAATCAGCAAAGGTATAGATTTGAACATTATCAACCATAATAATAAGGCATTTATAGAACATTCCATTGAACAATAGCTAAATATATAATTTTTTCAAGTACCCATAAAACATTTTCCAAGATATATGAAATCCTGGGCCATAAAACAAATCTCAACAACTTTAAAAGAACTAAAATCATAAAGAATATGTTCTTTAACAGTAATGGAATTAAACTAAAAAATAATAATAGATGGTAGAAAATCACCATACAATTGCAAATTAAACAAAACATTTCTATATAACTCATAGTTCAAAGAGGAAGTGTCAGAGGAAATTAAAAAATGCATAGACCCGAATGAAAAAAATACATCATGTCAAAATATGTGAGATGTAAGTAAAACTTTTCTGAAAGGGGAATTTGTATCATGAATGCAAAATCAATGTACACAAATAAGTAGCATTACTATACACCGATGACAGTTGAGCTGAGAGTCAAATCAAAGACTCAATACCATTCACAATAGCTACAAAGAAAATGAAATACCAAGAAATATACTTACCAAGGAGGTGAAGATCTCTACAAAGAGAACTACTAAACACTGAGGAAAGAACTTGCAGATGATACAAACAAATGGAAAAATATACCATGTTCATGGATCAGTAGAATCAACATTGTTAAAATGTCCATGCTATCCAAAGTGATTTATAGATTCAATGGAATTCCCATCAAAATGCCAACATCATATTTCACAGATCAAGAAAAAATAATTTTATGCTTCATTTGGAAGCAGAAAAGAGAGAAAATAGTCAAAGCAGTCTTAATCAAAAGGAACAAATCTGGAGGCATCACATTATCAGCCTTCAAACTGTATATACTACAAGGCTATAGTAATCCGAACAGCATGGTATTGGCACAGCAATAGAGATATAGACCAATGAAACAGAACAGAAAACTCAGATATAAACATTCACATACAGCCAAGTGATCTTTGACAAAGCAGACAACAATACACAATGGGGAATAGAATCCTTATTCAATAAATGGTGTTGGGAAAATTGGATAGCCACATGCAGAAGACTGAAACAGGATTCATATTCTCACCAATCACAAAAATTAATTCAAGATGAATAAAAGATTTAAATGTAAGGCATAAAACCATAAGAACTCTAGGAGAAAATGTTGGAAAAACCCTTCTAGATATTGGCCTAGGAAAAGAATTTATGAAGAAGACCCCAATGGCAATCACAGCAACAACAAAAATAAATCCATGGCACTTGATTAAATTAAAAAGCTTCTGCACAGCCAAGAAAATAATCAACAGAGCAAATAGACAACCTACAGAATTGGAGAAAATATTCACAAGCTATACATTCAATAAAGGACTAATGATCAGAATCTACAAATGACTCAAGCAAATCAGCAAGAAAATATCAAACAGCCCTATCAAAAAGTGGACAAAAGACATGAACAACTTTTCAAAAGAAGATAGACAAATGGCCAATAAACATATGAAAAAATGCTCAACATCACTAATCATCAGAGAAATGCAATTAAAACCACAATGAGATATCACATTACCCCTGTTAAAAAGTCCAAAAATAATAGATGCCGGTGTGGGTGCAGAGAGAAAGGAACATTTCTACACTGTTTGTGGGACTGTGTATTAATACAATCTCTATGGAAAACAGTATGGAGATAGATCTCAAAGAACTAAAAGTAGACCTAGAAATCCCACTACTCAGTATTTATCCAAAGGAAAAGAAGTAATTTTTTAAAAAAGACATCTGCACTCAAATGTTTATTTTAGCACAATTCAAAATTGCAAGGGTGTGGAATCAACCCAAATGTCTATCAATTTATGAATGGATTAACAAAATATGGTATATGTATACCATGGAATACTACTCAACCACAAAGAAGGATGAGTTAATGCCCTTTGCAACAATTTGGAGGGAACTAGAGACCATTATCCTAAGTGAAGTCTCTAAAGAATGAAAACACAAACACCATATGTACTCACTATTAAATTGGAACTAACCAATGAGCACATATGTGCATAGAGGGAAGTAAAACTCAATATAAATCAAGCAGAAGGGACAGGGGAGGAAGGGATGGGCAAAAACCTACCTAACAGGTGCAATGAACACTGTCTGGATGATGGGCACACTTACTACCATGACTCAAGCATTATAAAATTGATCCATGTAACCAAAAATATTTGTATCCACATAATACTTTGAAATAAAAAAGAAGAAAAAAAGAGCAAATGTCTTAAATCAGTAAATTTTAAACTCAAGAAACTAGAAAAACCAAAAGTAAATAAATACAAGTCCGGCAAAGGGTGAAATAATGAGGACAAGAGCAGAAATCAATACAATTGAAAATCATAAAGCAATAGGAAAAAGTCAATAAAACAAAAATAGGTTCTTTGGAAAAAATAAAATTGATAAACTTCTAGCAGGACTGATAAAAATAAAAAGTGAGAAGACACGAGGTACAAATAGCAGCCATTAAAATAATAAGAAGGAAATACTATGAAAAGTTTATGGTCATAAATTCAGCCTAGATTAATGGACCAATTCCTTAAAAGGCACAAACTACAAAAACTCAAGCAAAGAGAATTAGATAATTTGGCCAGTCCTGTAACCATTAAAAAAATTGAATTTGTAATTATAAGTCATCTGGAAAAAAAAATGCCCATGCCCAGATGCTTTCATTGAGAAATTCTATCCAACATTTAAAGGAATAATAGCAATTTTATGCAATCTTTTCCTAAATAAGAAAAGGAGGGGAAACTTCTCAATTCCTTTTATGAGGCCAGAATTACCCTGATGCCAAAACCAGAGATAGTACAACAAAGGAAAACTACAGCCCAATATCTCTCATGTGCATACATACAAAAATCCTTAACAATTGAATCCAACAATGTATGAAAAGAATTATATGTCATGATTAAATGAGATTTATTTCAAGTTATAAAATACCAGCTCCAAATTCAAAATCAATCCATGTAATCCCCCATACAAAAAGGCTAAAGACAAAAAAAAAATCATATAATTAAATCAACTGAAGCAGAAGCATTTAAAAAATCCAATACCCAAGCAGCATAAAACTCTCAGGAAGTTAGGAATAGAGAGGAATTGCCTCAATATGATAACAAACATCTAAAACAACAGCCTATAGCTAATATCATATACAATGCTGAAAGACTGAAAATTTTGTCCCTAAGATTAGGAACATGTTAAAGATGTCTGTCCTCACCTCCTTTATTCAACATAGTACTGCAAGGTCTGGTCACTACAATAATGCAAAAGAAAAAAATAAAAACCGTACAGATTAGAATGCAAGAAATAAAATTATCCCTCTTTAGATATCTATCTGTCTATCACCTGTCTAACAAAAGCTAGATCTATTAAGTTAGTTCAGTAATTTGCAAGATATAAGAACAACACAAAAAACCTCATTCTTATATATTAATAAAGAACATATGGCAACTGAAATGTAAAACACAATACCATTTATAATACGATTACTTCAAATGAAATGAAATCTATGTATAAACTTAAGAAAATGTATATAGGGTCTTTACACTGCAGATTCCAAAATACTGTTGAAAGACATTAAAGACAACCTAAATAAATGGAGAGAGGTACTGTGTTCATGAACTGTGAGACTCAAGTTGTAAACTCTCTTTGAATTGATCCAGATGTTTAATGCAATTTCTAGCAAGATTTTCATAGACATTGTCAACCTTCTTCTAAAATTTCTGAGAAAACACACAGACTCAAGAATAGCTAAAACAATTTTGACAAAGAAGAATAATATGGAAGAAAGTACTCTACCTGCTATTGACTCTTCCTGTCTAGCTATAGGAAACAAGAGGGTGTATTATGACATAGGGATATAAGAAGATATCAATGGTAGGTAACAGGAAATCCAGAAATAGACTCACACAAATACTAAACTCATTTTTGACAAAGGTTCAAAAGGAACTTGGTGGATTAAGGATAGACTTCTTAACTAACAATGTTGGAACAACTGTACAACCACAGGCAAAAATTGAACCTTGATTTAAGTCACATCTTATTTTAAAAAATGAACTCAAAATGGATAACAGATGTAAATGTAAAATGAAAAGATTGATAAATAGAACCTTAATAAAATTAAAAATTTTACTCCTGTTATGAGGATGAAAAGACAAATCAAATACTTGAAGAAAATATTTGCAAACCATATATCTGACAAAGAACTAGTATCTGGAATTTATAATAAACTTTCAAAACTCAACATTAAAAGAAAATTATTCAATTAGAAAACAGAAAAATTACAAACATTTCAACAATCAGGCTATGCAGATAGCAAATAAGCAAATACAAAGATGCTCAATGTCACCATGTATTAGAAAAATTCAAATTAAAACCATAATGAGGCATTACTACAGTGAATAAGTAATGAAAACACCAAATGCTATTAAGAAGGTGAAGAAATTGAATTGGATCACTCATACACTGCTGGTAGGAATATGAAATGGTACAGCCATTCTGGAAAACAGTTTAGCAGTTTCTTATAAAACCGAACACATAGTTACTTTATCACCCAGCAATTGAATTTGTGGGTGTATATCCTAGAGAAATGAGAAGTACAATGTACAGGAATGCTCATGGTGGTTTTATTCATAGTAGCAAAATACTGGATATGATTGGATGTTCTTCAACTAGGTGAATAGTTAAACAAGCATCCATACCATGGAACACTAAAAAGGAACAAAATATGTTATTGATACACACAACAACTCGGATAATTCTCAAGGGAATTATTCTCAGTGAAAAAAGCCAGTGCCAAAGGTTTCATGTTGTATGATTCCATTAAAATAGCATTCTTAAATTGACAAAATTATAAATAGAGAACAGTTTAGTGATTGCCAGGTGTTATGGAAAGGGGGGCAAGTAGAGGAAGGTAGACGTTACTATAAATGTATGACCAGAGGTATCCTTGCAGTGATATTTTATAAATGAATTATAAAGAAGTTTATAATTTTTAAAAAATAATTTTAAAAAGTAAAACAGCTGTTCTTGAGAGTATTACTGAGGTAAGTAGTTAAGGAAACATTAATCAAACAGGATAACCTATAAAACAACAGGACTTCTAATTAATATAAAATAATTAATATCACTACAATCATAAATAGCAAGATTCATATTTAATAATATGTAAAAATCTTACTCCCCTTGGAAAGAAAAAGCATTAGATACGATAGTCATATTTGCAAAAAATATCAACCAACAATTCTTATTCTGGGAATGTTTTGTGTGGTTAACCAAAAACTTTGAATGCATGGCTGCAGACTTTGTCACAAAAATCAGTCTATTCTTGGCATCACAATCTCAGAGATTATAATTATGAACATTTCAGAGGATTCAAGAGAATTTCAGAACATGATTAAAGAGTTGGAAGAAAACATCTCTTTAAGTCAAAGCTAGAAGAACCAGCACAGTTTGAGGTAGAAAAGAGAATGACAGAAGGAGACTTCAAGCTTTGTGAAAGGTTATTAACTAAAGGTAATAATTGCCTATTGCCTGTTCATACAGAGGATGAAGCAAGGTGATACATATTTTCTTCCCTTCCCAGGAAAGTTTTACCCAATAATAAAGCGACTTTAATGAGTACACAATAAGAATTTTACTTTATTTAACTCTTACATTATTATTCTGCCTGTAAAACAGAAGACATTGAGGCTCTGAGGTTCGCATTTTTCCTAAGGCTGCACAATACATTCAAGTTTTAGATTTCTCACCAATGTACCAGGTCAGAGGCTGACAAACTACAACTCATGGAAAAATCCATCCTCAGCCTGTTTATGTATGACCCATGAACAAGAATGATTTCACTATATTTAATCATTTAAAGGTTAAAAATTGAAAAGAATAATGTTTCATGACATGTGAAAGTTGTATGAAATTCAAATAATTGACTAGTTGCAACAGAAACTATATGGGCCACAAAGCTTAAAATATTTTTTACATAAAAAGTTTACTAACACCTGCACTAGGGTTTCATGTAGTACGAAACATACATGGCATATGTAAAGATGTAACTATAAGGATGTTCAATGTTATACCATTTATAATAGCAAAATATTGAGAGCAACTTAAATGTCCTGCAGTACAGAAATGGTTAACTAAATTGTAGTACATTTATATAATACAAAAAGAAGAGTACATAGCCATTAAAAATCATGCTTTCAATATCATGTTCCAGAATTTTAATGACATGGAAAATTTCTATAATAAAATATTAAAAGAAAAAGTAGAACACCACATTGCATATATAATTTGAGCTCAACATATTTTTTTTAAAAAAGACACTATTCTAGTAACAGGAGGGAAAGAATCTGGTCAAATAATAGTAATAGAGCTGTCCCCCACTGAAAGATTAAGCCCAAGCCTAATATCACATGCCACCTTCCAGGTGTTTCTAGTGAAGTGAGAAACTATATCCAAGTCAGTATCCCTAAAAATCAGAGAAAAGTATAAATCAAACAGTTCTGGACACAAGGGGGAAAAATGTAAGTCCATATAAGATGATTTCAGTATAACAATCCAAAATGAATTAACTTTCCCTCAAAAAAAAAAAATTTTCCAACCTTGTATAATGTTCTATTATAGGAAGTGTAAGAATCTTCTCTGATGGATTGTAAGCCAGGATATATGTCTCTGTGTTAGGAACAGATGAATTTAGAGATCTCTTGAACACAGAGAAGCAAATTAGAGAGTTTTCAAAAAAAATGTAAAGCAATTGTTCTTTGTACTTTTAAGAACTGAAACATATGTAAGGAAATTGGAATGGGAACTCGATGCTTCTCAAGCCACAGCACACTGGAAAGAGTCAGCCCCACACATTGCACTTAAGCCTGGAAAAACATATAGTCTGGATCAGTGTGTGCCCAAATCAGGTAGCTCACCTTTTGTGTTCTGTCATGTTAAGCTTAAACTCAGTTTTTTTCAAAAAATCAAAGAAAAATATAAGTCTCAAGATAATATTTCTGAAAATATTTCAAACAAATAAATCTACTGATAGTAATGCTATTAGCCCATTACTTTCTTAAAAAGATAATCTAAGGATTCTATAGATAACTGAGTGGAAGAAAATAAAAGTGCTTATATCAAAGGCTCTCTTTCACAGTCTGGAATGGTATCCTCAGTTGAGTAGTCATAACAGCAAGACATAATACCTGGAAAGTGCTCAATATGACCCTTCAAGAATGAGGCAGAGGGTTTGGGAAGAGATGGATGGGAGAGTCACGTCATTCCTCTTTACTGTCTTTGCTCTTTCCTTCATTCCAGAGATATTGTTGACCCTCCTTCAGCATAATCCTGTCTTCTTAGAGCGATCTTTCTGTTTACTTTATATGTGAGTAAATTTTTATGTGATTAGACATTGTACAGATTCCCATTTTTATTAATCAAGCTGGTCTTTGAGAAGCACTGTGTTAGAAGCAGCATTTAATCTTTGAAAAAAACTCTTGGGATTCTAGCAAACACAGTACAGCACTTATCCAAATAAATACTGCCTCTTGTCTTCGTTTCAGGTTTTTATTTCCCCATTCATAAAATAAAATGATTTCTAACTCCTTTGTATGGCCACCCTCAAATGGTGAAATAACTCTGGATGTTAACAAAGATAATCATGATAAGTGATATTGACATTTTAAAAAGGAATTTATCCTATTCAGTCTGTTAACTTCATTCTATTTCAATGTAGTTTTGGCTTAAATAGGCTGAGAGACAGAAAAGTGACATTTTTAGGAATATAAGCCATTTCACTCTGGAAACAAAAATGATTTCATGTCTTCTGATAAACATTCTATAAATCCAGACCTTGGCATAATATTACTTATATGATAAGTAAAGAAAGAAGAATGAATTCTGATTGAGCGTGACTGGGAGAAGTCACTATATGATTCATTAGTGGCTTCAATAGTTGTTAAGAATGATCCAAAAAGTTCTGTTTTTCTATGACTAAAAATGGATGTCTTGAGAGGTTCAGAAAAAGTTCACATTGCCCTTGAGCAAATGTGTTTTCCACATTTCATTGCCAGGATGGAGAAAATCAGAAGGGCCAAAAATTAGTGAAAAATTCTGATCTCACTTTGTGTTTCTGGACTTCCCTAGAGTAGGAAGTACCAAAAATCACACTGGAGCACTGGGGAGACTAATGCTTTTTTCCCATTGTTTTTGCCAGAAGCAAAAAGTATTTTGCATAGCTCTACGCCTAAGCTAACAACACACTCTAAAGTTTTAGGTTTCTTCAAGCTCTCAATCACTGACACATTTTCATTTACCCAGTTTAAACCCTTGAATATTAGCAAAAGTAATAAGTGGAAATCATAGACTAACTGTAAAACAGATTTTATTGACATAGAATTTAACATGATTTCTTTTCCCCCAAGAGAAATCATGACCTAAAGGTATAAGTTTTTTAGATTTTAAAACACAACTCTTTCCTTGGTCATTAAGCAATATTCGATTTGCCTTGAGATGTGTAAATGGTGCTAATTTTAAAAATCTTTGCTTGCTATAATATAAAGTTATGTGAAAAACAGAAAATCCATATACAACTAAGCTGAGAGATACTGAGACATTTCTAAAATTGCCTAAATTTTAGTATTCATTCATTCATTCATTTATTCACTTATTTATAGAAGGTTCTGTATATCCCAGTTATTATTTTAAAGTTAAATATCTATGGGCAACTATCACTCATGGTATAGACCATGTTCCTAGTTAATTACTCCATTACAGTAAACATTTTTAAATTTTCAAGACACAAAGAAAATAGTATCATTGCTATGGTTTAAGGTATAGGTGAAAAAATAATACTGATGAATTTCAAATTCTAGCTTTACCACAGATTAGCTGATAGTTTTTAGCAAGCTACTTACTTTCTGATCCTTGGTTTTCTCAGCATGAATATAGAGTAATTATTATATATACCCTTAGCTATTATAGGTGTTAAATGAAATAACCTGTAAAGTGCAGAGCCTAATTTCAGGCCCAAGGTATATGATCCACAAATAGTGACTTCGCTTTTTTCTCCTGTTTTCTTTTCTACATCATCTTTATTCTTAATCTTTAAAAATAACAGCAGCAATTAAGATTATTTTGTGAGCCTATTATGTCTATATTGAGGGACTTTGTCTTTTCTTCTTTGTGTTCACAACAGCAAGTACATTGATTATCGGGATCGAATAAATATTAGTAGAATGAATAAGTGTTTTTTATTGATATTTTGCAACTCAACAGTCCAATGTCCAAACAACCATACATTATTCAGAATATAATACATTAGGTTACTTTCTACTGTTTCAGAGTTTGTTGTTATTTTCAATTGGACTCAAAGTTAACACTTAAATGGTCTTATGGGTACTCGAAATCATATCTCATTATTGATAATTCACCTCCTAGACCATGAACTCCGCCAGATCAGGAACAGTGCCTATTTTGTTCAGGAATATATCCCAATTGTTTCTCACTTTTTTTTTTTTTTGCATTTTTTTTAATTCCAGCATATTACCGGGGGTACAGATGTTTAGGTTACGTATGTTGCCCTTCCCGTCCCCCCAAGTCCGAGCTTCAAGCGTGTCCATCCCCAGGATGGTGCACATCGCACTCGTTATGTATGCATATACCCATCCCCACCACCCCCACCCACCTGCCCGACACCCAATAAATTTTATTCTTATATGTGCACTTATGAGTTGATCAGTGAAACCAATTTGCTGGTGAGTAGATGTGGTGCTTATTTTTCCATTCTTGGGATACTTCACTTAGTAGAATGTTGCAGGGAGGTAGCCAAGCTCCCAGCAAAAAACTGGGTCCTTTTGGTAGAGTTGCAAGGGATAAGAAAATAATATAGAAAAATGGAAAATAAAAGAAATAAAAGAATACACAGAGACAAAGATATAGTTTTATAAGTTTATAAAGATTATAGACAAAGCCGGGTCTGAGGGGGGCCTAGATTTTCTCCATGGATCTCAAAAAGCCCCAATGAGGTCTTACTTCCTAACTTATAGGGAACAGTGATTAGTTGCCAGAGGTAACAGATTTATATAACAGCAGGTAGTTCCTCTTAGGTTAACAGATTTTCAAAAGGCTTCTACAGATCCTTTAACTAATTCTATCTATGTGAACAAATGGTTATAAAATCTTTCAAAGATTAACTTCTAAGTTCTAAGGTAAACTTATCACTTAACAGAGGAGTTAAACAGAGATATGTTGGCTCCATATTTATCAGGTTATTGTGAATAGAGACAGGTAGTCTGGAGGGTTAAACAGCCGCTTGCTTTTAGCCATTTGGGCAGCTGTCTGTTCCTGGGGGCACTCCATTGTCAGCTCTCATCCTGTAGTTTTTAACAGATTCGCTTTGCTTTACAAAGCAAATCCAAACCTTTAGGTCTGAGAAATGCAGTGCCTTGTGGGATACAGCTGCTACTGTCTTTCAGAGATGCCCTTCCCAGTGCAACAGCATTTGAAATGCAAACCAACACATTCACATATCCCTTTAGGGCAAAGCTCTGCAAAACTCCTAAGACAAATCTTGTCTGCAAACACGTTTATATTAATTCATGGAGCAACAAAATGTGTTCCAGCTCTATTCAGGAGAATACAAGAGGTGTTGTATCACCATTGTTTCTTAAAGCTGAGTAGTACTCCATGGTATGCATATACCACATTTTATTAATCCACTCATGTATTGATGGGCACTTGGGTCATTTCCACATCTTTGCAATTGTGAATTGTGCTGCTATAAACATTCGGGTGCAGATGTCTTTTTTATAGAATGTCTTTTGTTCTTTTGGGTAGATGCCCAGTAATGGGATTATTGGATCAAATGGTAATTGTACTTGTATCTCTTTAAGGTATCTCCATATTGCTTTCCACAGAGGTTGCACTAGTTTGCAGT
>CAUYSK010035487.1:0-39418 GCA_963575035.1 Avahi laniger
TCCCGTAAAAGCAACTCGAGCATATTTAGCCTTCGTGCAGGGCCTGCTTACTAAAATAACCAGCTCTGCTGCCACCGTGGAATAATCCCTCTGTTGCCAGAAGAGACTAGGCCTCCCAGGACACGCTCAGGGGCTGATATAGTTCTGACCTCCGGGCCGTGCTTGGTGGAAAGTCATCATCCCTGGGGAACAGGGGTTACCAGCATCCCTGTGTTACTAAAAAATGTTGTCACACTTAGAGGACATTACTGATTTTCAGTAGAGGGTTTTTTTTTCCTACAGTGCTAATTGGTATTTTCTAAGCAGAAAAGGTATTCAAATTATAAATATCACCAGCGTTGGCTGGACCATCTCAAAAGTGACCATCTCGCTTTCCAGAAATAGGGGCTCACGTCCTCTCATGCAGTATCTTATCCTTCCTTGGTACAACTTTCCTCCCACCAGAGTCCTACGACACATTTGCGTAATCAGACTGGTCCCTCTCCCAAATCTGTCACTGACACAGTGAGTGCTTCTTCGGGCCTCTGACTTTCAATTCTGTAAATAAGCCACTAAGCTGGGGGCAGAAAGTAGGCAGCAGGAAGAGGGAAAGCAATGAAAAAATCTGGCCCCGTTTTTAATGCTTAACACCAGTTCCATTTCTTTGGCGTTCCAAAAGGATAAATTTTTGTATTAAGTGGAGGATGCCAAACAGCATACAAATTTTCTTCCAAATTCAATGGGACAAAGGCAGCCTAAAATGATTACACAGGGTCGAAGCACCGACCGCCTATGAGCTACACCTACCATGGTCTTTTCCACGCTTGTGTGTTCTACTTTGAAAGGGACACTCAACAGGGCTGGGTCTAGCAGCTCGTCCCTTGTGCTTCAGTCTGTGTGGGTGTCTGTCGTTAAATAGGATGAAAGGCCTGTGACCATTCAAGACACGTGGAGGCTGATCCACAGAGGACGCGGACACACCACGAGGATCTCCCAGAGTGTCATCGCAGTGCAGGACTTCGAGACCATCGACGCAGGGTATTACATTTGCACCGCGCAGAATCCTCAAGGCCAGACTACGGTTGCTACCACTGTTGAATTTTCCTGACTTGGAAAAGCAGGTACGATGAACTTAGGGGAGGCCCACTCAGCTCTGGGGTTCTTATTAATGCTTTGCTGGAGGCAGAAGTCCGGCACCAAGCCGTGAACCCTGCTTTGTGAGTTAGACCCAGACATCCAAACTGAAAACCAGTCATGTGGTTGACTAATGGAAGTGCTAACTTTTCTAACAGAAAGCATGTATTTTGATTGCTTGCCTAGTTTCTATAAGTGTAAACAACTTCATGTAATCATTTCTATTAAATGAGCAAGTTTTTGTAAAAATGGGCTAAGTGCTTGTTTTTTAAGTTGGCTTAAAGTACAGCCAGCCAGACTCGTGGCAGCAGTACTCTTGGGTCAATACCTAATAGTCTTTTATATGATCACAATATACTTGAATTTTAAGATGTGGATAAGTAGTTGAACTATACAAGCTTCAAATGTATAGAACGGTCACCACTTTTTCTAAGTAGCTACTTTAAAGCAAACATGAGCTAAATTATGAAGGTACTGAAAAACATGTGTACTTGGCTTTTTCTTAATTTCTAGATTATTCAATAAGAACAAAAAATGTTTTAACTTCCTATATAAAATAGACGTCTTCAAAAATATTTACACCACAGCTATTCTAATTCTCACATTATATAGCACAGATTGAAAAGAATTTTGGCTGATTTTAACAAATACAGCTGCGAGCCAAAGCTCTGCCACGACCAGTTCTGTGGCTGCGCTGGACAGTCCCGGGAAATAGCTTCAGAGGAGACAATGTTAATGACCGTATTCTGAGAAGGGCCATAACCCTTGCAGAGTGAAGTTATATCAGAGGTTGCAATTCTTACATTGAATATTCCAGCATTATTTATTTGATCCAAGTAAAATACACTTTCCATCACTATAAACTGAGCACAACTAGAGTTTATACATCCATATTTTTATGACGTGCCAACATTTTGCATCCTATGTGAAACATTTGGTTTTAAAAAAAAAAATCTTTAAAGTTCTCTATCTTCTCTCCTGTTCTATCCTCCGAAGAATATTTTATATTAATTGCTATAAGATTTATTTCCCAGACACACAGTAGGGAGGACAGCAGGGAACAGCCCAAGACTTACCCACGTGTAGGGGATGAATGGCAAACCCAACTTTGGCTAATGTCATCGAGAACAACTTGGAAGCGTGAGCAGAGACATTCCAGGAAGTGGCAGTGAACCTACGTTTCCATTTGTCAGAAGCAAACGTGGAAGGTTATGTACGTAATAAACTGCTAGAATTTAAACTTCAGACAATCACTAAAGAAAACATGCATCATGAATATCAATTTGCTATGTAATGTACATGTAGATGACTCAAATATCCACCTCTAGTATCCTGAAGCTCTTCTTACTAGCGGGGTTATTTGGCCACTGAACACAGAAAGAGGGAGAAAAAGCCACAGTTCTTCCTTCCGCCTTTTCCAAAGTCTTAGAACTGGGGGAGGCAATAAGTTTTGGAAAGATAATCGAAATGTATCTTGGAGAAGAGTCATACAAGCCACATTTTCCACTCGCTGGCTGACCGCTCTACCACCTTCCCAAAGACAGAGGGATTCCTTAAACCGTACCTGAAAAAGTAGCACGATCGTCCCACACTGCTTGCTTCTATGAAATGCTGCATCGTTGGCTTAACTCAGGGTGCTTCTATTCATCCATAAGCACTGCATCGTATTTTAGTTCTACTAGCCACTGACTTTTCCTTGTTCCTTATTCTAAGGTTTTCTCCAAAACTATAGTATCAGATCCAGGCCTTCGTGTATCTGGAGAGTGGTTTCAGCACCTTGAAGATGAGCTGGCCCTGGGAAGGCATGTTCCTTTGTCCTTGTCCCAGAGAAAAGCAGGTCGGAGGTAGGAGGTTTGCTTTCGTGGCTCTGGCTGGCGGAGAAAGTAAAGGGGAGATGAGGCTGAGGGGAGGGCGGGGGGTGCAGATCTGCAAGGGAAGCTGGGATCAAGGTAGAAATACAGCAGCACAACCCCCTGGCACTGCCCTGTTTCTTTATACAGATTTTTAAAGAAAAAGTAGGGTTCTACATTTACTCATAGCCTGAGAGAATGGATCGCAGGATAGTGTTGGCTGACATGGTTAAGTAAAAAATCTACAGAAAAATCTAGCTAGTTTCAACGGCCATGGCTGAACATTGAGAAACTGCCAACAAGTTACTCCAAAAACATACCGAGAATGTACATACAGAATGTAGCCGCCTCTGCGTGTCACAGGGCTGAGACGAGTTGGTGGTGAGTCAGAATTCAAGCAACTATTGCTTATTTTCCTATGGCTTTGGCTGAAATGCGTGCGCTGACTTGAGTAGTAGGTATCCAGATAGATTCAGCTGTTGACTCAACACACAGCCAGGGCGGCTGCAGCAGACACTGTTACATCCGTTTCATTCACACCCCACCCCCAGTCGGACCAAAATAAAACTCACAAGAAGGTGTCTGTGGTGAGGAACATTACAAAGGTTATAAATCTTTATCGTAATAGGCCCCTGAGAGTTTTTCCTCTTACGCTTAAGTGGAAAGGCAACGAACAAGATTCTCTCATTCTTTAAGTGCTTTGTGCAAGGACGTCCATGTGGGTTCCGAAATCTTTTTTGGAGGAGTCTTTTGGACCGAGTCCCCAGCCGCAGTTCCAGTCTCAGAAGTTAGCCGATTCTGGTGGTGGTGACTTTTCCAGTTATCCCGCGGGAAGGACACGTAAGCTCACGTAGCTCTTGCTCCCACGATCACGGTCAGGGTCAGTCCTGCAGACCTGGATCGGAACGCGCTCGGACAGTCTCTGGGCTTTCAGGAAGTGTCATCTGGGTGAAATGCTGGGGTTGGAGGAGGAGCCAGAATTCCTGGGCGACTGGAAGGGGACAGCGGAGGACGTGGGGGACCGCTTGGGGCTGCACAGGTCCCCGTTGTTCAGCTTCCACAGAAGCTCCTCGTTCTCCATGGAGAGCCGCTTGTTGACTTTCGACTCCTTCTCCAGGGACTCCTGCAGAACGGCCTGCTCAGTAGAGAGTTGCCTTCGAGATGAAAAAGAGCCAGAAACCATGTGAATCTAAGTTAGAAAACAACTTCAATTTTTTTTTTTTTTTAATTTGAAATTCCCAAACTATCAGCTTTGGGATAGAACAGAATCCTGCACAAGGTCAAAGGTATTGGGCTGGCTAAGAAACCCAAATAGAAGTAGGAGCTTGAGCCAAAAACAAACAAACTACACTTTGAGCAATTTCACAGTAGGCCGAGTGATACTTCTGTGCAAGTATTCTACATGTTTTATGACCATCTTACAGTTGGGGCTGTTTTCTCAATGTTTGGTTTTGTGCTACTCTTTCTCTGAAAGCATCGTCAGAGTCAGGAAGCCAGAGCTGCAAGGAGGCTGGTGCTCTTGGGTCTCAGTGTTCGGTCCAGGCCGTTCTGGTAAAACCATGAGCTGCTACAATCATATTTTCCAGAGAGAAATTAGGACCCCTCAACCACTGGCTTCAGCAACATCTCCAGGAGGTGCGGCGAGAAAGTAACATCAGATGTTCAAGGAAGGGGAGGAGCTCAGGAAAAACAGGCCTGTTTTATTTTTACCTGGAAATTGCCATGTGCTTGTCCATCCGAGCTTTTAATTCCTCGTTCTCCTGCTGGAATCTCTTCAGTTTGTCAACCAACGCTGTGTTGTTGTCCACCTGGGCACAAGCAAGAATTCCGACATTTACACAACATTAAAAAGAAATAACATCCCTCCTTTTTACCTCCTCCTTCCAGGACTCACACTCCAGCCCTTCATTTCTTAAAGCACATTCATCATGGAAAGATTTAATTAAGGAAAGTTTAATAGCATACCGAAATACTTATACACAGACATACCACAAAAAGGACCTCAAGCAGCAAAAATAGAGCATCTAGATATTATTTTTTTAAAATGTATGCCAGGCTGCTTCAACACGGACATTACTCGGGGGGGAAACGGATTTGTTCCAGGTCACACAGTTTTAGACTCGCCCCCGGGAACAGCCACCCTGGGCAACCCTGGGTGCTGTGTCTCCTTCTGTTTCAAGGTGAAACAAACACCGCAGCTAGACAGCCTGCATTTATCAAAAGCTACTCCATCTTACGGTAAAATTTTGCAAAACGAAAGATTCCCACGTTTGATGAAAACTCATAGGCTAACAGTTCACAGTTCTTGGCAATGTTCAGTATGGCCTTAAACATTAGCATTTACCTCTGAGTAGCCACACAGAGTGACAATACAAAGGCCACCCTCCTTGGTTCAACTGAAGATAGTGTCTGTCCTGTTCTCCTGCGGGCCTGCCCAGGCTAAACTTTCAAGGAAAACAAATTGATCGGCAGTGAGATTAAAGGATAGGATTCCCTGAAGACATTTAATCACTTAACATGATGAAGAGCTGATTACAGCCCAGCTCACTTTCTAAAGGTAAGATTTTATTACGTGCTTAGGAGGTGACATTACACCTCTGTCGAAATTAATTCTAAGTCCCTGTCCTTGTGGCATATGACTAACTTTCCAGAAAATGAGTCTGGAATATAAGAAAAAAGGAATCTTGAAAAGTTCTATAATTATAAAGGAATTCTAGGTAAAACATGGGTGGAAAAATCTGGAATGGGAGACTGGGCAGTGATTGGCCTCTGAGTACTATCTCATCCAATCCTTCGTTCTGTAGAATAGGAAACTAGTCCTGATGGTGTCACAGAGCTAACTGCTGGCAGAGCTAGCTTTCATACCACAGCTTTCTCACTTAGCACAAGGAGGTTTTCTAAGTGTCTTAATTTCTTCAAAGACCTGAAATTTACAAATAAATAAGGTAACAGTGGGTTTCCCATCATCGTGTTAACCCATTCTTCCACATACACACAACGCAAGGCTGATGGATATTATCCTGATACTTCCTGGGCATGGCAGGAAACAGAAATACTACGGATCAATAAGAATTAAAATGTGTTGGTAATTTTCAGAGAAGTTCTGTTACGTGAATTGTACACAGAGCAACTAATTATTAACGGGATCATCTGAGTCACCGCTGACTGCCGGGTTAGCAGAGTTATTGGACTCGGTATAACAGGATGACCTCTGGCAGGAACTGACACGTATACTAGGCTGGGCCCATTAACAACCACAAGTTTCTTGTCTTCTTTTAAAAAAACAAAACTTCCTGATAATTCAGAGTATCCAGATATCCACATGGGGGCTTCGCCATTACCTCCCTCAACAGAGAGGTAATTAGTCTCTAGAAGAAAACCAAACCAAACCCCCAAACCAAGAAAACACCAGAGTGACCACCACACTCCCTTACTGTCCAGAGCTGCTTTGGGTTTTAATGAGGCACTTGTTCAACGACACATCTTGCAGGGAGAAGAGGCCATTAGTGCTTGGCAGCTGGTGCAGTCAAGCGCAGATGACAGCGATAGCTGGGATCACTTAAGCCACCCTGCTGCCCACGTGGGTAGAGTCCTGCCTGGTAGCAGCAATCACATAGTTCTGGGTAGACTTGTCACACACTACATCATTCTCTGTCCTATAGACTGGAAACTACATTTTATTCATATTTTTCACAATGTTTTCTGTATGTCCAACTGGATTAATCTTACTAAAGCACAAATTCTTTTATTGCATGCCAGTCCACGATAAGCAAGATGAAGAATTTAGGTAGACTGTACTGTTTCAATGGGACTAATTTACATATTCAACTATTCTGGACATAAGAAACATGCCTAGAGTTGGTGGAATATTAAAGTACTGATTTTATATTATGGGTATTTAAAATTTTTTCTTAGGCAAGTGAAGATCCACAGACCACTAAAATGTGAGCTTGATTTGTTTGTCATTATTTTGCCAAGAATCGAATGCTGCTTTAGATATTTCTGGGGGCAGGCGGGGGAAGCTTTAGAAGGCAGCAACGAATAAACCTTCAATAAAGTTGGAAAAGAAAATGTAATCTTTATCTTTTGTATCATTTCCGAAGGTCTCTAAGTAGCAGTCAACCTAACGCCAGAGTTCTAAGTTCAGAGCTCAATTCCTATTTTATAGACACTGCCCCATTTGGTAAGATGCTCAATGAGCTCTTATGAAAGAGACATACCAGTTTCTCCATTTTCATTAACTTGATGTCTTGCTGATGCAGTTTCTCATTCTTGATCTCTAACACAGCTTTCAGGCTCTCTAATTCTTGCTCCAGATACATGATCTGAGGGCTTTTCTGGAAAGGACACAGCAAGATATCGCTCTGACTTATCTCACACAATCACATGGTCCAAATTCTTAATCTAAAGAACCTTTGATTAGATTTAGACAGTAGATAAACAAGTAGCAAGAGACTTCCATCTTCTTAATAGCAGTTTCAAAGAAAGGTGAAAAAAAGAAGAGTTAAGATCATTTTAATCTCAAAGACTTTGGTCATAATGTTGGAAACAAACATTTTACTCATTTATCGGTATGTTAATATGGAAAAACATTGGTTTCATCAAGTATGTTACTGGAAACAGGAGAAAAACAATTGCTTGTGATAAGGGACAGGACTCTGGCTGGAGAGGAGGCAATCTACAAGTCCTTTATTGGTGTTTGCAGGGGGAAAGGGAACAATAGTTGCCTCTAACCAAAGTAACCAATCAGGAGTGAAAAGGCAGCACCATTTATAGGGCTTTCTGGAAAATAACAGAAATAATAATGTCCTCAGTCTTTAGATTTTTCTTATGATGGGACCATGTTGCCTGGGCCATGCTTCTAGGGCAGCCATAAACACCACAAAACCTACTTGGCGTATAGTACATACTCTACTAAAATTCCTTCCAAAATAAACATTACACCGGGGAAGATGTCCTCTAAGAGCACATCGCATCATCAGCCTGGCTCCCTGCCGTACTCCTTGCTTTATTCATGGAAATTGAACAGAACCATCTGCAATTTATGATACAAATTAAAAGCGTACGATCTACTGATACTGATCAGGTGTTTAATGAAGGAATTTCTTAGCTAACATCCAGTGGTATACAGTAGATCATTAAAACTATTCTCCAGGGCAGTGCTTTGGACCAATCCTGACTACAGTAATACTCAGATCTTCAACTCCAGGCTCCTTTGATAGTTACCTGAGGCCAGGAAGGGTACGTGGGCAGGTAGGGGGTGAAGAGAGGTAGGTTAATGGGTACAAGCATACAATTAGATAGAAGGAACAATTTCTAGCGTTCGACAGCACAGTAGGGTGACTATAGTTAACAACGATGGATTATATATTTCAGACGAGATCGGCTGTGCAGGGTGTTAGAGCTTACACTACTACATATTTCAGAGTATCTAGAAGAAAAGATCTGAAATGTTGCCAATATCAAGAAATGATAACTGTTTGAGGTAATGGATATCCTAAATACCCTGACTTGATCATTACACATTCTATACATGTATAAATATATCACATGTACCTCATAAATATGTACAAATATTATGCAATAAAAAATTTCATACATTTTATATGTATATCCTTGTACCTTCTTTTTTTTAACCCTGAAAATAGCAAATCCTATTTTATTTTCGTTAGAGGGACACAGCATAACTTCCTCTGTCAATTTTTAAATTAGCGAGCCTTGTACAGGCTCTACTTTTTCCTGCCTCTCTGCCAGCCTGTGCCTCTCTCCCTGACCCCGCTCATATGCACTTTTTCCACAGCCTCAGCTTGCTGACACGGGGCACAGCCTTGGATATCACAGAGTTCCTCAGTCTGTTTCCTCCTCAGCTTTTCTAAAGCAGCTTCAGTAGAAGAACCTCCTTTGTGTACTAGGAATTTCTTCAAAAACCATTAGTAAGGTTTTCGCTCTGCATGTAAGTCCACATTGCTTTCAAAATCACTGACCTTTCCTAAGAATCTTCCAGAATAAATAGCTTTGAAGTTTCCTTGAATAGGATCTCATCTAATTTTAACAAATGGCTAAAGGGTCTCTTAACGAGATTATCAGCAAAAGATCTCACCGAGAGATCCAGGCATGCACTTTGGGAGCTGGTCACAGATTTTAAGTGGTGAAAAAGCTTTGCTTCTGCAGTCCTAGGGCACAGAAACATGGAATGGAAATGGTACTAAAGGCAGAAGCAGCAAGAAAAATTCTTTTCTCAGAAAAAAAAAAAAAAAGGGGCAGAGGAGTATGACACATGTTGCAAGAGAAAGGTGAGCTTACAAGAGGTTTGTACTTTTCAAAAGTGACATTCATCTGTACAATGAAATATTATTCATCCATAAAAACAGATGAAGTACTGACACGTGCTACAACATGGATGAACCTTGAAAACATTACGCTAAGTGAAAGACACCACTCATAAACGACCATATATTATATGATCCCTTTTGTATACATTGTCCAAAATAAGCAAATCCATGGAGTAAAAAGTACGCTGGTAGTTGTCTAGTGCTGGGGGATTTGGCTGCTGGGGGATTTGGCTTCTTTTCGGGGTGCTGAAATGTTCCAGAATTAGATACTGGTGACCAATGCACAACTTTACGAATATACTAAAAACCACTGAATTGCACATTTTAAAAGGGTGAACTTTGGTGTATATAAGTTATATCCCGATACAGTGGATTTTTTTTTAAAGGAAAGTCTCCACTTAAAATCCTGATCCTCTCTGGTAGTTTTCTTGTTTTCCTGTAGGTATTAGCTTAGACCGCCCAAAATATCTCGGACTTCATCTGTATGTCACTTTTTAGGATGCAGAAAAACATACCACTAAATGAAGAAGCTGGTTTAACCCAGCTTAAAAAGCACATCGCTGGACAGGAAAAGGATTCCAAACCTGCAATACTTCTCTGCCTACTCAACACTGAATTGCCTCTAAAAGGCAACTGAGCAGAAGAAAAATTGAGTAGTAATAAAAGAGCACACGTAACTTACCAAATTTGCTTTCTCTCTCGATATTCTTTTTTGTTCTTCTGATTTCAACTTTTCATTTAAAGCATCGTTTTCACTCTTCAGATCATTGATTTGTTTCTAAGACACAAAGAATGAAACGTGGGACATAAATTAATGAGAAGACACCAGAAACACCAAAACCACAGAAACATCAAGAATGATGGATTTTTCAGGGGGCAGGGAGGTATCGAGATTCACCTACCTCTAGAGATTCCTGCTTCTCAGAAAGTAAATCTTCAAGTGATTTCTTTTCTATTTCATGGCTTTTCTTGATTTCTGGAGAGAAATATTTTTAAGGCAACAACATTCTATGAGATCACCGTACTGCACAACCGCTGAAGCATATAGACGTAGGAGCAGATTAAGCAGCGACTATGTTACTTTACATTTGTAGGATGCTTTCTTGTAACTTAAGGCATCAGTTCTCAAAACAGTCGTGTGAGGTGGGCAGGGAAGATATTCCCATTTTATGACTGACAACACTGAGGCCCACAGAGGCCAAGAGACCTCAGGAAACAGTAAGTGTCCATTCCAGGGCCGGCTCTCAAAACACTGGCATTTAGATGCTTTCCAATGAGCCAAACAGACATCTAAAATTAAACTCGCTTCCAGCAGGAAGGAAGAAAACCAGTGTTTACTAACTGGCTGCCCTGAGGCAGCCATTCACATATTATTATCTCTGACTTCACCCAACTCTATCTTTCTGATGGGAGCGTCCTTGCTGAAGGTCACACAGCCAGTTCGCAGCACGGGCCCACTCGCTGCTCGGTAAGACGCAGCTGGTTTAGTAGAAAGACTTTGGCCACAGTGCTGATTCTGTTCTGAAAGCAACGGCTTCTTACTCTTTTCCTGTAAACTTCAACCCCTCCAATGACAACAGATGATATAACAAGAAAGACTCTTTTGATACAGCAAGTGTCATCGACATTTCACAGCGGCGTTGGTAGGCGAGAGCACAGAGTGTGGATCCTTCGCTGTGGCCAGGACATAAACTGACACTTTCAACTGCCCCGGAATCTAAACTGGCAACCGCCGCCACCACCACGACAAAGGCCTCTAAAATCTTCCAAAGTCCACCCTATTTACTAAAAGGCCGGCATTTGTGACAAACTATTATTTGCGTCCTCAGCGGCAAAGGGCATCTGTTAACAATGAACAATGCAAAACAGAACCAAGAACACTCCAGACGCAACGCCGCAGGGCTTGCTCTGAAGGGGAAAGTTATGAATCATTTCCGTCCTGAGACATACCATGCTGTTCCATTAGATCTTTTCCTGTTTAAAGAGCAAAAAACATCCTTGCCTGAAAGGGAGGCTTCATAGGCCTTCTTTAGCAGTTCTATTTTCTCCGAGTGGCTGGCTTCGATTTCCAACTTAGAGGTTTCGTGGGCAGCATTTAAGTTGTCGAACTGTAAGAGACAAACAGAACCACAGTTTGACAGTAAAACCGGAAGTCCTGAGTTGAGTAAGCAGCAGCGACATTAGGAGATGGCACACATTAGCTTGTGCTGCAGTGTAAGGGCCACCTAGCACATTACAAGGATGCAAATAAAGGACCTCCCAACTGGGATTTGCCACTCCCAACTCTCTGCTCTGTTCCTGCCCTAGGAACACAGACGTAGCAGCTCTCTGGGGGCCGCTGATGGAAATGGCCGAGTCCCTCAGAAGGGACAAGCATGTGTCTTGCAGTGACAGGACCACGCCTGGCACTTCAGCCACTGCGTCCTCTGTTCCTACCATGTGTCTGCCCTGGAGGAGGCACTGTAAATATTTACTAAATGAAAACTGACTTTAAAACCAATGGTTTGGCAGCACACCACCAGGAAGCTCACAATGGGATTATTTCTGGGCAGGGGAATAAAGGGTTCTTTTAAATTTTATCTTTTCCTTCTTTTTTTCTTTCCTTTTTCACTCAAAATATATACATTGCTTTGGTCATAAGAAGAAAAATGTAATTAAAAAAATGTTTTTCGCCTATTAAGCTAAAAAACAAAGAGCAACTCATCACAGGGAACGAACCACAATCAGAACTCAAGTAAACAGCCATGGGCAAGAGCACGCTCCGGTTCCAAAGGCACAGGCAGACCTGCTCTTGCAGCTGAGTTTTGTACTTCTCCGCTTCCTCGATGTAAGTGTCCCGAAGCTTTTCATACTCCCTCGTGTAAAATTCTTTGAGCCGATTCTCTCGCTCTGTTTTATCAGCCTGGTGCTGTTGGACAAACCCTTCGTAAGCTGTTTCTAACTCGTTCCTGGCTTTCTCCAATTTCTCGCAGGTGGCGGAAGCAGTGACTAGAAAGAGATGAAAAAGAAAAAAAAAAAAGATGACATTTCATCTGTTAGATGCTCTAAATTTCCAACAGTCACGCACAGCTGTGATGCCACCAGATGCATAAACACAATGATGTCTCAGCTCTCTGGGGACCAGACCTTCAAGTGCAGCAGTGTGGGAGTGAACTGTAAAAAGGAACAAGAGGAAATGATCTCTGGCAGCAAAAAAACAAACAACAACAACAAAAAAAAAACACCCAAAAAACTGACTACCACCTAGTAAGAGAAGAACTGGAAGAGAGCTGGGTTGCCAAGTGAAGACCCTCCTTTTGCATGGTGACCAGTCAGTATAGTGGCCACCAAGACAGGAGCCTCTAGTTGGCTGTGACATTACTAAGGACAAGTTAGTCCCCTCCTGGCCAGCGAGGGCAGAAGCTCAGAACAGAAGCAGCGGGACAGATGGGGGAGAGGAAACAAGAGCACCGTCAGCTTGTACTTAATTTGATCTGATTTCAAATTGTTATTTCAAAACTACAGTAAGAAAAACAAAGTATTAGAACATTAAAAACACTAGAACATAAAACGTTTTAGGAACAAACACATTTTAAAAGTGCCAACATAATATGAATCTATGGAAGGGTTAGCATATTTTAAAAGGACAAAGCAATCTGATGAAGGCAATTTAAAATCCGAGCACCCTACCTCTCTCCCACGGCTACCCACGCAGAATGACTAATAAAGTAAAACACGGCAGACGCGTACAGAGACACGTGTATGCAAATTCCTGAGGAAGCCTGACTTTGGCCACTTTCAGCTTCCATCACTGATGTGTAAACACAGGTATAGGGGATGCTACTGTCCCTGTCACTGGGATGAGGTTCTCAACACCCCAGAGTGTCCCTGGAGTCACATAAAATGGTTACTGACGAGTCTGTTAATGTTGACCTCTCTTTTGGTAAGGAACATGTATTTCAGGAGTTGTGGAAGGAAAAAGATTGTTTTAGGGCAGAGAAAAGGATAGTTTAGATTAATGATTATTCTACCCAAGAAATGTAAAATAGGCAGGTTCCTGGGACAATTTACCGACAATGATGTAGACTTTTTTCCTCAAGAATATGCCAGGTGGTGGCAGAAATACAGGTCACTCGCTCCAACTCAGTTCTCTTTCAGAGGTAAAAGAGGCCATATTGGAATAATGGCAAGAAGTATCTGCTAAAGAGAATCCTTAAAAAACTAAAATCAAATAAACCCACTAATGTTTATTAAAGGGGAGAGGAACTAACACTTAAAAAGCAAACAAACAAAAAACTACTACTGGATGCCTGGCACAGAATGGGGCTCTATACATGTTATCTTGTGGAACCCTCATAGAAATCTTCTGAGAATCTTATTTCTAAATGTATAAATTAGGAAACAACATAGAGAGAGAGTAAATAGTCCACCCAGAGGCGCGGAGCTAGTACGTGGTAGAGGATGGGTTTTGGTGAGCAGTTTGAATTCCGATTCTGTCTGCACCAAAAGCCGGGGCCCTTTGTTCCCACGAGGCTGCCTCTCTTACCGGGAGCCAGTGAGGTCCACGGCGGGGCCTCTCCTGGGAGGCTCCCTGCGGGATCGAGAAGACAGGATGCAGACACGTGAGAAGCAGCGGGACTGGGCAGGTACTAGGTGCCCAGTGAGTGACACTCAACGTGGTTCGCACCTCATTAGGGTGGACCGGAAGGTTTGGTCAGATTTTTAAAATAATTTTTCCAAAAAAAAAAAAATGTGGTAAAATAGATAAAACATAAAGTTAACTGTCTTAATTATTTGTAAGTGTATGATTCAATCTCATTAAGTACATTCACATCACTGTGCAACCATCATCACCATCCATCTCCAGAACCTTCCCCTCTGAAGTGAAACTCCATACCAATTAAATGGTAATGCCCTTCCCCAATCTCCTGGTAGCCACCATCTTTCTCTATGAATCTGACTGCTCTAGAGACCTCATACAAGTGGAATCATCTAGTCCTTATCCCTTTGTAACTGCTTATTTCACTTAGTGTAATGTCCTCAAGGTCCACCCACATTGTAGCGTGTGTCAGAATTTCCTTCCCTTTCAAGGCCAAATACTATTCCCTTGTACATGTGGTTTATCCATTTATCTGTTGATGGACATGTGGGATTGCTTCCACCTCTTGGCTGCTGTGAATAACGCTGCTACGAACACGGTGTGCAAATACCAGCCATGTGATATAATAAAAATCTGGTATCGAGGGTGAAAACCGTATTCCAACACGAGAAATAGCGGAAGATTGCACAGTGTGCCCTGGGGACGGAAACACTCACAGAGCAGAAAACCTAAAGACCCAAAAAGATACTGGACGGAGGCCAGATGACAGGGGCCATCGCATGGGACATCACTGACAACTGGGTCCTTTGGAACTAAATATGAGAAGTTTCTTCTTTGAAAGGATTTAGGAGAAGATAACGGCTCTCTTGGTTGCTAAAGAACACCCTCTTCCCAGCACTTTGCCTCACCTGACACTACTGACCAGAGGAGATAAAAAGATCCAGGAAGTAAAATGTCAGTCAAATGAGCAAACACAACCTAGCTTCTGCCAACGAACTTTCCAACATACATAACTACTGGGGCTACAAGCTTTCGCTGAAGGTTCCTTGTGTGAATCCCATATTAGAACTTTAAGTAGGCAACAAAAATACTTCGCAATCAGTGAAGGCACAAGTCGCTTTCTGCTCAGAGAAATCCTGCTTTGACACAGCCTCTTCTCTTACTTCCCTTGGAATTTCAGGTATCAGCAAAGTTAAATAAAAAAAAGTAAAAACATGATCCGAGCCTGTCTGAAAGCTTGTATCAGAGATAGGAACAACTAAGTGAACCCAGTGACTCAGGAATAAACTAAAAGGGACCATCTTCACGCTTTGGACTAGAAGAGCTTCTAAGCGGAGGTGAACAGTATGCTACTCCTGCCCGATTTTAACACATCTGCTTAGGATCAAACTACCGTCAGTTTGAATGCACCATTATGGTGCATCGGACTTTAGTATCAAATAAGATACACAGAAATCCTTTCCCGTCAGCCACCGGACAGGGCCGTTTCCTGTGTTTACCAAAAGAAAAAAAAAAATGAAGCTCAGACAGTGTGCAGTGCTGTTGGCCACCAGGAGAGGTGAAGGGAGGACAGATGGAGAAAATGGGTCAGATGGGGGAGCGGGCAGTTCGCTGCTGTCATTCTCATAGCCCAGGTGGCAGGCCTGGCCCCAGACAGTGATGCCAGCCTGCAGTTGTGCAGACATTTGCTCCGTTCACCGTGTGAGGAACAGCTGGGCTGCGATGATCACTCACACGAACGGCTTCAGTTTGCACTAACTGGACCTTCGGGCTCTTAAAGAAACGTTTACGTAGCAGAGAGACTCGTGAAATATGTTTACAAGGTTGCACATGTGAATGCTGTATTAAGGTTCTCAGAGTGCTCTTTGCTGTGACATACTAGGGGTGCAGGGGGCAGACGTCACCCCACGATTTTAGGCCATGGACTTCCCCTTGTACTTCCTGCAACACGGGAGAGTTACGGTGCCGTCTGCGTGTGTCTCGCTCCTGTCCTCAGTCTAGTCTCTTCTTACACGTGCTCCAGATTCTACTAGCTCTCAACGGATCAGACACCCAACAAAGCCAAAACCAAAGTCTTCTAGAATTTGGAACAAGCATGCATGGAATTTTCTCCCAGTGCTAGGTGTAATTGTTTGAAAGAAGGTATTACACAAACACCAAACCCACACCACAAAGTCAAAGTGGCCCTTTCGTCCTTGCCGTTTTAATCAGTCCATTGATTGATTTTTAAAAGCATGTATTAATATACGATCAAGGGCACCAAAAAACCACCGCCTGTACGAGAACTGTTGGATTATAACTTTCATGCACATTTGCAAACTACGAAAGCTACCTCCAGCAATCTAGCTTCAAATGAGAAATACGGTTTTCAGAATTGAAGAAAGAAAGAAAAAAAAAAACTAACTCACTTACAAAATCATCCCTAAAATGTAAGAGCAATTTAAGATTAGAAGTCAATTGTTTTCCCTCTGGAATGAATGAACCAGCCCCGGGGGAGCCGGTCACCTGCCTTCAGTTCTGTCCTCCTTCGTTCCTCTCTTTAACAGCTCACGGTATACGCTTTTTGCGCTAAACGTAACTTTCTCATCTTATTCTCCTGCGCCCCACCCTAGAACCACTCAGGGACACTACCTTCTCCTGTAGTAGTGTGAGGATTTCATGATATTATTCTTTCAAGGGAAATCCTGTCACGATGCACTTCCAGGGCAAGTGACTACGTTGATGACTCTCTTAACACAGGGTCTAATCTGTTTTGAAATGGGAGGTAGGAATATCGCTGAACAGGGGAACCACGAAGCCATTTTTAAAAAGCAAATACTTTGTAGACAGGCAGTAGCCCATAGAAGGAGAAGAAAAGGGCAGGACCTAGACTGTCCCACGAACAAGTATTTCCAGCTTTCTGGGCCTGCGTGTCCCGATATGCAAGGTAGGAATGAACGCCACTGTGCTGCCAACCTTATAGTTTGGTGAGAATAAAGCGAAATACAGAGTTATTATACTTTGTAGAGAAAGCCTTCACAGGCTGTCTATGGAATGATCACCTACTCTTAAGAGCTCCAGGATTTGCTTCCCTACATGTAACTTTTTCACATGGCCAAGAAATTTGGCAGACATGAGGTAGGCAAGGGTCTTTTTCTAAATGTCAAAATTAGCTACAAATGGCTTTCTGATCGCTCTTGGGCATTATATCAATGATTCCACATGATCCAATTTCAAAGTCTTCCACTAAGTGTAACTTTTCTGTAACTTTATCAAACCAATCCTCCCAGGAATAATACTTTACCTTTAAAACTCAATTCATATTTAAACATGCTGTAGCATGTATTGTATCACGTGACATAACAATGCTTTGATAAAGTAGGCATTATCACAAATCTCATTTTGCTAAAGAGGAAAGGAAATGGCAGAACTGGATCTAGAACTCCAGGCTCTGTGAGAACCTCAGCACGGAGCACCAGATAGGATTTGACTGGCTGTTTTCCCAACAAGAGATGAAGAGAGAAGTTCTTATAATTCCTACACACGATGGATGGATGCCTTGGAGTAGTAGGGCTTAATGCTCTTGTGAAAGCCTTGCTGAAAAGACTGCAAGATAAGGCAGGTAAAATAGGATCCTTCTTCCCCCTCTACACTGATTAGTCCTGACGATGTCTTAACTCGAAGGTGGGAAGATGGTCTGGCCCAGACAGCCTGTCTTCCATCTTGCTCTTCGAGCCCAAGTGCCAGCCGGGCCTTCGCTGAGCCTCAGTCTGTTCCCTGCCAATGCCCTTCCTCCCACGCCTGAAGACAAGTCTCGAAAGCCTTTGCTGTTTTTTTCAGCTACGCACCGGCCAACAACATACTGCAAAACAGATGCTCTTCTTATCACAACAGCAAAGACTGCATGTACGAACGAAAACATTTAGGGCTAACAGTGGATTGGAGGCGAAAGTGTGGCTGAGTAACTGACAATATGTGCTGAGATTCAGGCCTGAGAAAAATGAGGCAGACCTAAAAGAAACTGCATTTCAATCAAAACAAATAAATTTACTGTTAATAAAAAAAGTTGATTTTGAGTCTATTCTCCCTCTCCTCCTCCGATAAATTACTTTTCAGGCACAAATGTCAAAAGAGCTGGTAAAACTCCCCAGCATAAAATTTAAAATTTGGAAGCCTAATTATAAGAATGGACTTAGTTCAGTTGGAGCCTTTTGATATTTTTATTATGCTTACTTGATTTTTTTATATATACAAATTTTTTTTTTTTTTACATAAGAGAAACAACATTCTAGACAGCTAGTACATTGTCAAAGAGCAGTCCTAGGAGTACCTGCATCAGAATGACCTGGCTGACAGTTAAAAGTGCAGATTCCTGGACTTTGTCCCCCGCCAACTGGGTCAGAACCGATGGATGCTAGAACTGGGAATCCGCATTGTAAACAGGTCTATTTTATTACCCCGTGAAGTTTGAGAACCACCATTCTAGACAAATGACATTAAATTAGGAAAACCGAAAGTTGAGGATCTGCAGTTAGAACAATGAACAGGACAGGGAAGAATAAATACTCAATGGACTTTTGGAAGCAGATACCCTTGGTATCTGTTTGGCTAAAGTCCAAATTTAGGATACATGTGGATAGGAAAAGAATGAGCTAAGTTTGAGCTGGCTATCAACTCTGTCTTCAAACAACTCAGCGAGAAAAATAGCTCTGTTTTGGTGTACAGTTGGTTTTCATTACAGTAATAGATTTTTCATTAAAGCCTACTTCAAAAAACATAATCACTTCTGGAATCCTACAACTCGAAAGTGACTTAGCTTTTAAAGAGTTTTGAAATTACTTGACATACACAGCCTTGCTAAGCCAAAATTGTAGACAAAATTGGGACAATGAAAGAATTAACACATCCCATAAGGTGTCAGGTAGTCTGAAGTTCGTGGACGCTGGTTAAGTGTTGATTAGACAATCTGTGTACTACTTTTGGCAATATACTTGTTTTTTGCAAGTTACTTTCCCCAGTATATAAGACATTTTAATTTAACAATACTTATTATTTTTTTTTTTTTGATACAGAGTCTCACTCTGTTGCCCAGGCTAGAGTGCCATGGCATCATCTTAGCTCACAGCAATCTCAAACTCCTGGGCTCAAGCGATCCTCCTGCCTCAGCCTCCCGAGTAGCTGGGACTGCAGGCATGCGCCACCATGCCCAGCTAGTTTTTTCTATATATTTTTAGTTGTCCAATTAATTTCTTTCTATTTTTAGTAGAGACGGGGTCTCGCTCTTGCTCAGGCCAGTTTCGAACCCCTGAGCTCAAACAATCTGCTTGCCTCGGCCTCCCAGAGAGCTAAGATTATGGGCGTGAGCCACTGTGCCCGGCCAACAATACTTCTTAAACTCTTGATTAGAAGAAAAAATATTTCAAAAGTAGCTATCAGTGAAAACTAGTATTTATTTTGAATAATTTTCAAACCTTTCAAATAGTTTCAATTAAGCTTTCTTTCCCTGATGTGATTATTAGAAATTTTGTATTCTAGCCATCTTGGGTTCTTATTCAAGCTCTTTGGCGTTAGGAAAACTACTTAACTTCTGAACCTCAATTTCTTTCTCTCTCTCTCTCCTTTTCTTTCTCCTTCTAAATAAAATGCAAACTAATAGAGCTGAACACTGTAAAGAGTTGGCAGCCAATACCTGACACTGTTATATCCAGCTCATAATTTTTATACACAAAGGGTAAAATCAACTAGTCTTTTAGATAATTCTTATGGAAATTCCAGGCATATTTTGTGAATTAAGGACTAAAATCGCATTTGTTTCATCAAACAGAAAATAATCAGTATTGATGCATAAAAAGATGTGAATTAGCTATTAATTATGATGGCTAAAAAATAATTTTGAAATACAAAATAACTTCTGCTTCATTAACTTAGATGAAAAATGTAATTTCAAGGATTAACATTTATGAAAACCAATAGGAACACCAAAGATCATAATTATGGCCCTCTCTTGCACCAGTTTTTATTTAGCATGATTCTAGAAAGAATCAAAATGATCTATTTATCCCCTATCCTAGGGGCAACGTGTTTGCTGTGGATGTAGACCATTAAATTTAACTGTAATCTATTTCAAAGGCTGATATTTTCAAAATGATCTGCTGATTAACTGGAATTGTCAGATATAATATGTTTCCAAGAGAATAATAGCTCACCTTTATTATTATTCATTCCTAAAGATAGAAATGTTCTTTTTAAACAGTTTATAAGAAAACACCTTTCCCTACCTACCATCCTCTGACAAAATCATTCAGTTGCAGAAGTCTAATCACCTGGGTAAGTGCCAGGCACAGGGTGGAAGGGCTATAAAAATAAGGAGATACTAGCCTTCCCCTTGAAGAGCTCACAGTTCTGGAAGGAGAGAAGAGGGCTGCAAATAACTCTAAGAACAAAGTCTTAAGTGTGTACAAAGGACCTAGAAGGACACAGTAGAAGGTGCAATTTGCTTGAAAGATCTGGGTGAAACTCATCTGAAAACAAGATATTCTATCTAGGACTTAAAAATTGACTATAAGAGGAGTTCAAGACGTCAAAGACAGAAGGGCAGTGGAAAGAGAGCACCTCAGGGAGAGAGGATAACGTGTGCGAAAGGTGTGGACGAGAGGTACGTGTCAACCCAGGGCTGGGACCTGGGACGGGGAGTGGGAAGGAGGTGTGAGCAGAGGGGAAAGAGTCGACCAGAAGGTTACAGCCAGTCAAATCATAAAGGGTGAGCTTTAGCCGTCTGGACTTTTTCCTAAGGCCCAAATGGAGTCTTCCACGTTTGCACGGTGCTGACGGCACGTGCAGAGAAGCAGGCCTGAAGGCAAGGTGACCCGGCGGGCGGCTACTGTAGTGTCTTGCAGGTGAGACATCGTGGGACTCGAATTAGAACAGTAGCGGCCAGAATGCCGAGGAGGGCTGGACCCGAGTGGTATTTAAGACACGGGCTGATAGGCACGTGGCCGGTGGGGGAAAAGGAGTGTGACTTCAGTTGTCAGCGTGGGTGGTGAGTGAATGATGATGCCACCGTGGAAGCTGCCAGATAGAGTCTGAGGCAAAGGTCTGAACGAGGAGACGCGGCACCACGTTCAGGAAGCAGCGGCTGCGCAGCTGGGGGGATCTGATGACACTGGCCTGGCTCACCTGGAGGCAGGTGGGCGGGGGAAGATTAGAAAAATCAATCTGTGAGTCATCAATGTATGGGTGGCGGCTGAAACCACGGATCGGAGGGGAGAGCAGCTCAGTGGAACCCATGCTACGCGGTGACATTGTTTAAGGGGTAAGTTACGGTACATCCACTGGACTCGCTTTCCCATAGTCACTGAGCGTGACCGTAACAACGACTGAGACAACGTGGAAAAGGGCTCGACGTGGTAAGTTACAAAGAGCAGAGCAGCCCGCAGCCACGTGCAAGAATCCTGAGACTGTTATGCTGTGTGCAGGAAACCAGACACAAAGAAGAGCTACTGAGTATTTCCACTTACATGACATTCTAGATTAGACTAAACTAACCTTTGATGACAAAAATTATACCAGCGTTTGCCCTTGGGGGATGGGAGGATCCACTGGAAAATGGCAGGAGGGGGTTTGCTGGGACGACGGGAATGTTCTAAGCCTGATAAGGGTTTTGTAGGAATGTAGATGTCTGTCAAAATTGCTGGAACAATAAGCATTCCTTTGTACAAAAATTACACCTTACTTTAAAAAATAAGAGTACAAAGTTGCATATATTCACATAAACTAAGACGGGAATAGGCAAACATGAAAGTTACAGCAGGGTAGTGGAGTGATGGGCCGTTTTCTTCTCACTTAAGAATTGTCTGTAATTTTTATACACTGTTCTTAAACAGAAAAACTTCAAAACCTCAAATGCCTATAAATATTTATCAATTACCCACAAGAATGGAAAGCATATTGTATTTTTTCCCATAGGAAGCAGGAAAGAATCTCTACAGGTTAAGGACTTTACTATCTGAAGACAACAGGAAAACACAAGACATAGTAAACACCTCAATGTAAAATATCAAGAGATTCCTGGAACGAGGGGACCCTCATGGTTTTGTTCTGAGGAGACTGAGGGTTTTGGGTTTTTTTTGAAGAGTTTTTGCAGAAGCACATGGAAAGTCATTTTGTGGGGGGGGGGCACGGCTGAGATGGCGGAGACACGCAGGCTGCGCTTGAGGGAAGTTAGCCTCACCTGGCACTTGGGGACACTGGTCAGAGTACGAGTGACGTGACGACAGGAAAGTCAGTTAATGACGGGGAAAACTGGAGACTGTGAGAGTCTGAAGGTCAAATGCACAGAAGACTCTACTTGGTTTCCGTGCTCCTGAGTTTACGAGTTATCCCTGCAGTTCTTAGTAGTTTGGGAACCTTGTCTCAAGTTTCATAGAAAAGATAAGGAAAAATTATCCAACAGGAGAGTGACACCAATTAACCCCCCTGCCCAATCGTTATTTTGGAGGTTTTGGGGTATACTCTGATGACAGTGAGGGTGGCAGCTCTCTGTGATGGGTCGGGCACCGTGGCACTGTTTCACGTACAGCACTATCTCATCCGAGCTCCACAACCAGCCAGCAAAATACAGTGACTTCCTACCGCCAATGAAGAAACTGTACTCAAAGACGTTGGGTAACTTCTAACTAGGGGCGGATGGACAAAAACCTAGACTGGTGACCCCACTGAACTCCACAGTGTCAGGGGAGGACTGATGGGGTCTCACTTCCATTCAGTCCCAAGAGCCTGTCCTGCGGGGTTTCTGGCAATAGCCTGATTACTGTTGTTCGTTTCTGTAGCATGGTTTATGCCGTCGCAAAACAGCCCATGAGGTTAATTACCACACAGCAGCTTGTAAAACTGCACACACATCTCAGTACCTGGTATTTAATAGCAGGCAACACTTGGTGCCACCTTGGGGCAATTACTGCCATTTTACAGAGAATGAAACTGGGACAGAAGAGATGTCAAGTGACTTGCCCTAGGTCACCGGGCTACCAAAGATTTGAACCTGGATAGCGTGACAGCCCAGTCCTAACCACCGTGCTCTGCCACCTCGACGTTTAAAACTGAGTTTTCAACTTTGCTGTGTCAGCCTACCCGTTCCCATCTCAACTGATGCCGAAACTAGCCATCCGACTGGCACCTCTGAGCGCATTCCCCCCAGACTGCTCCATCACAAGCAGGTTACAGGTTTCGCTTCTCTCCACGTGCAGAACCCAAACCCTTCCCGAAGTGCTGTATACGCTGTCACCAGAGTGACTGCCTGATTCAGGGGCAGCAATGACACATTCCCTGAGAGTCTAGTGTTGGGTGGCTGAGCCACATGGACAGGCCAACGCCGCATCCTGACACCCTGACCGCAGCGGGAACAGCACACCAGGGCGCTGCCTTTATCACAGTTGGAAAGGTGACAGTGGGGACCAACTGTTCCAGCGTTGTCCTGTCAGGCTGGGTGACTCACCGGAGGTGCCGAGTACCTGAGCCCCAATTCAAGTTGCTCCATTGTGCTGTCCACTCAGGTGCAAAAAGGGGAGTCCCCCATTCAAGCGGAGTGAATGAGCGCAGTGTTCCGTCCATCTCTGCCCTGTCTTGGGAGAGAGGCTGAAACGTGAACCGCGAGGCAGGCTCCCCTCCACCTCCGCCAGGCGGTCACGAACTCTGAAACACACACACGAAGTCCTCCTTCCTGATCTTCTAACTCTACGTCCGTTACGTTATTCAGGGCACAGACAGCAGCAAATGAGGTGGGTCATTCGGATCATCAGAAGGGCAGAGGCCAAGTTTGGTAACACGGCATCAAGCCTTGACAGTCTTCGAGAGCTGGGCTGCCTCTCTCAGCCGTGGTTTCCTTGAACTATTTCCCAAGAATTCTCAAGTCTTTGGTTCTGAAGTTTCATCTGTCTTAAAATTACTTTTCCAGAAAGTCCTTCCTTTCCACAGCCTAAAATAAGGTCAGGACTGATGTCCTGGCTGGGTATTAAGAGCCCCAGAGAGTGGGCCCGAGGCTGGCCTCGCCTCCTGCTGGGAGGTGGAGAGAAGAGGACCCGGAGTCAGTCCTGACTCCACTTTCCCTGCCCTTCGATTCTTGCCCTGGGGGGGAAGGGGTGGGATAATTAAGGGTGTTCAAAGTCCAGCAAATTAGATTGGCAGTGTTGAAACTCTGGTCTTGTCCAAGAGGAAAATGCATAGTTTCTCCTAGAGCAGGACGAACACAGCTTGCTTCTCCGGCTGTGACCGCTGCGTCATTTATACCTATCTAAGCATACTGTACGTGGAGACCGTCAGCACTCACAGAACGCTGCAAACAGCGAGGAAGGCAGCCTTTTGGTGAACGGCGCCAGATCTGGCCGCAGCTAAAGCAGGAAGCTGATTCTCCAGGCTCAGGAGCCCAGGGCAGAGAGGGGGACCCCAAGTCGGTTCACTCCAACGCGGCAGTTGAGGTAAAAGGTGGTGTTGTCTCTGCTCCATGAATCCCAAGGACTTCTCAGAGAGACAGGAACTAAGACAGAGCCTTTAACTTTGTACACTCACAAACCGACCCCTGGAAGCGTCACGTAATTATGGTTAGCAGAGAGGCAATATCCCCGCCTCCCTAAAATGAAATGTGATTCAGGGAAAAAAAAAAGAAAGAAAGAAAATGATGGAATTATTTAGCCAGAATTCATGTAATTACAAAAATCATTCTGTCCCTCTCTTGAGCAAGAGAAATGTTTTGGTCATCAGAAGCTCTGCTAGGCTTAGTCAGATCAGTGCCAGGAATTCTGTGAACCGCAGGTCAAGCTGCCAAGATTCAAAAGAAACGTCGATAGTAAGTGTTTGCACAGATAGTGGCGTGTGAGAGCTAACAGGCCCCGGCATGCGACTCCAGCCATGGTGCAGACAGGAAAACCGAGTTTTCCCATTTTCCCCTTGTCCCATAAAATTTGACAAAACAAGACAAAACAAAAAACTCTTACCTAGCTCTCCCCGGAGGTTAACAAGTTCTTGAGATAGGGTCTTCTGTTGTTTCAGCGCTTCCTCCCGCTGCAGAAAACACACATCAAGTTACTGGCGTTTGCAAGAGGGTCCCTTTCATTAAGGTACACGTTTGTTATCACCCGGAAAACGAGCCCCACAACTGAGAAGCCAAAGATATGCATCATTTAGGCTAACAATTTGTGTTGTTTAAAAAAACACAGTCGTCCTTCAGTTGTTAAGGTAATTCGTGTCTCAAAAATCTGTATTTTCGCAGGTCCTCGTGAAACTTTCATTTGAGGCAGTGACTGGCCCACTAAAAAATATTTACTTTGAGCCAATGTTTCACTGCTGATCCATAGAACCTTTCGGCTAATGCATGCCGTGCTTAAGATGTAATGCGTTCCGTTCTCCTCCTCCAAGGGCAGTAAAGACCTAATCAGTTTAAGATAAATATTTAATGTTCTAAACATAGGCACTTATACGTACTTTGTGCTATACTCACAAATAAAAAACTTTCGTTACAAGACCAACCCTTTACTTCTAAAAGAAAGACAAAAAGTTTGTTATAAAGCTGCCGCAGATAATCTTTTAAGGACAAAATTAATTTTATTCAGCCACGCACTATTTTCTAAGAATTATCATATTTTGAGTCAGCTATAATTCTAAACAGATGTTAAGAGAAACAAACCAAAGAAACCCAGGTAGCTGTTTTAGTATTTAAAAAGCAATTACCGACCTTGGGATAAATAATTTTCAAGTTACCAGCAACTCACAGCAATCACTATCACACACACACATACTTCCACCAATACAGTAATTAGACACAGTGCTTTAAAAAAGTAGATTCCCTAGCACCAGGGTGTCACTAAGGAAAAGGAAGAATTTCAAAACTCTCTGAAAAATGCCCTTACTAGGATCACCCAAGACGGAGCTCTCACCGCATCCTGATCACCGTATTGCAGAGATCATGGGACCCAGCCTTTGCAGCAAGAGTTGCTTGTCATTCAAAGCATTTCCCCTAATTCCAGACAACCTCTGCAGCAGTCCCTGACGTTCTTCCAGAAAAGCACTATAAACAAACACTAATTACCCTCGTTGCTGCACATGGAGAATAGAGGCACATTTTGCTGCTGGGGCAGCCCATGTTCCAGCTTCTGTCTCCAACTCCCCCCTCCCCTTCTGGCGCTATCCAAGAAGTGCACAGGTGGCTGCGCCACCCACCAGGCGGGTCTGTCTACATTCAAAGCTCTACCAGGAGGTGCGCCATTGGCCCGCGGGCAGCCTTACTTCGTCCTGCAGGTTACCGTAAGCCTCAGACTCCTCTCTCCCGCAGAAGCTGATACTGCAGCCTCTGCCTTCTGCCTTTGGCACAAGCAGCCTGCGATCGCTTAAAGCCACAGCCCTTCATTTATGAAAAACGAGAGCCAGACGTTGGACTGATCGATCGCCACTTAGTTAAATATCAGCTGGAACGGTGGAAAGAAAAACGGGCCCTCTCTGCATGGATAATGGAGTTATTTTTAGATTTGTGAGCCTTTTCCACTCCCCTCTCTAATTGAGGTCATTAGGTTATTACGCTTACTAATAGAAAAGGGAAACTTGCTCTTCCAAACCCATATACTAAATGAGGTTATGAACTAGGTGATGGGCAATGAATGAGAGGGGCTGTTTGTGACTTAGGATTTTAAATGACATTACAAAATGAATGGTGTTTCCCTCCGAATTTAATTTGACCACATAGAACATGGTCCAATGGTGTTTTCACAAAAAGAAGTCTGAAGTGCTGATTTGAGCATTGGAGATCACACGTATTTTTAAAATTCACTTTGTACTTGTCTCTCAGTAAGAGCCAAGGAAGCGAGTGCTAAACACCAGCACTGTCTTGTGGACAGTTAACAGCGACTCCAATTTAAGGAACACTTTTTCACTGAGTACCTTTTGGTGTCCCAAATGCTTGACTTTAAAAAAAAAAAAAGTGGTATTAAGTTGTTCTGAAATCACAAATTAGTGAGTCTAAGTTTTAAAAATAAGTAATTGGTTTTCTGATACAGAAATTAAAGTTTGAGGAAAATCAGCCTGGATAATAATAAAAGAAAAAACTAAATATATACTTCCCTTAATCCCAGATTTAAGCCTTATTTTTCTTTATTTAGTAATCTACCTCAAGTAAATATGAGCAGGTTTTGTCACTCAAGGGACAGGAAAAGCAGAAGACAGCTCTACTAAATACTCACAAGCAATTCCAAAGCACGTTCAGTAAATTTACTTAAAATTCACTTTCCAATAGTAGCCAAATTGCTAATAAAAGGAAGAGACAGAAAGAAAATCAAATCACTCTTCAAATTTATGGAAACTAAAAGGAAGATGAAAAAATTAAAAATTATAGTTGGTATAATTTTGAAGCATAATTTTATGAAAACCATTATGTTCTATCACAAATATATACCGGGTGATATTTTTGCTTATTAGCAGGGTATTGGGAACAGGGTTTCAGCATGCACATGGACATTTCCCCCAATCCTCCCCTCCCCCACACTCAACCTTCTGTCCCCAGTGCCTCAGAAGCCACTGACATCTTCCAACCTCTGTCAATCACAGCAACAGCAACAGGAAAACCCTGAGGTCCTCCCTCGTTCTTTGTCTGAATGGATTAACAGCCAGCCGGTTCTTCCTTCGTAACGTGTCTGAATCCACTGTACTTTTCCACTAGTGCTACCTCCACTCTAGTTCCGAGTGCGTCAACAGATTCCTGAGCTATCAAAAACATCTCTTCGCCTTTCAGAGAGCTACTAGATTATGATTCCATATTCTTTAAAAATTTTTTTAGAGACAGGGTCACACTGTCACCCAGGCTGGAGTGCAGTGGGTGAGCTCACTGCAGCCTTGAACTCCTGGGCTCAAGTGATCCTCCTGTCTCAGCCTCCTGAGTAGCTGGGACTACAAGCAGCACATGCCACCAGGCCCAGCTTTTTTTTTTTTTTTTTTTTTAAAGAGATGGGGTCTTGCTATATTGCCCAGGCTGGTCTCAAACTCCTGGCCTCAAGTGATCCCCCTTCCTCAGCCTCCCAAAGTACTGGGATTACAGGCATGAGCCACCACATCATGTTGTTTGTACATGTAAACTCTTTTCCTCAAAAAGAGCCTCTCATTGAATGCATTAAAAAACCAACAAAAAAAACAACACACTTCCCTGTACAGTTCCATGGACCTGAATCCTCCAGCTCCTGTGTAGGACTCCCAGTCTCTCTTCTGTCCAAGTCACATGTGCCATGCATGTCTCACCTCCACGGTCTTGTTAATGTCGCCCTCTCAGGAGTGCCTGGCTTTCTTCACCGACCCACTGTGGAAACCTTCTGAGAATGCTAAATGCCAACTGTAGACACCATCCCTTCCCCCAAATGCCTGGAAAGAACATCTATGCTTCTGGATTGGTTGGTAAGTTATTACTCAGAACCAATTAACCAAGCATTATTTTCAAAGTGGATGCTATGAAAATACAAAAGAAATTTAAGATATGGCCCCTGCCTTCAAGGAGCCTGGGACTTAGGTGGAACTAAGACATCCAGGCCCAATTCTTTGGTTAACTATCGAAGCAGATGACCTCACCAGAGGGGAAGCAAAACAGGAATAAAAAAAAAAAAAAACCAAAGGCTTTAAATATGAAAAATGCTGACCACAATGCCTACACCATCATAGACACATCCTAAGTGTTAGTTTCTGCCTCATTCTCCCTGGTAGCTTGCCCTTCACAGTATGTACCCTCCACTTACAGATGATAAAATGCAATGTGTCACTTAGATACTGATTTAATTTCTATTCAGCTGCTCCTAGATCAGTGTTTCTGTCTTAGATAAACTCTTAATAGTCCAGATAACACGTTCATTTAATTCTGTTTGTATTGTAATGCACGGAATTCCACGCAACAGGAAGAAAGGGAAAGGCGGGAATCTGAACAGAAAGATGTTTTATGCTCATGCATTAAATATATGAAGTGCTCCAAGAAAAAAAAAATGGATTCACCATAATTGAATTAGGAGTCCCTGGGACACAGGGACACAGGCACTCAGCCTCTGGCTGTCGTCCCATCCGTGTGCCTGAATTTTGCTAGCTACTGAGAAGCGTCGACAGCAGAGGAGATCTTGCAGAGAAGAGCCGCGTCAGACGGCTCGGCTGTGTGCTCTGTGTGACCTTCTCCCCACCGTGTACCCACACGGGGAACTGCTCAGTGTGTCCACCCTTTCCGTTGAGACAATTTTACTTACAGTAGACTGCCAATGTCATTCAAAACCCACCTTTGTTTACGTACTACTTTAGGCTCGACTGCACTTGCAAAAAAGATTTGGAGGCACTTCGAAGAATTAGTCAGAGGTTTGAGGGGTGACCTGGGTCCCGTTCAGGCTTACCTAGAAACCCACCTGTAGACCCTTTTTATGAAGAAACTGGGATTACTGCCATCAACATGGTCATTCACTTTGGCTGTCTGTGCAGAATACTGTTCCAATTATGCAAGCATAAACCAAGAATTAGAAAAAGCTAAAACTAATGTGGGTGTGTCCTTCAAGAAATAGTGATTGTGACGTTAGTTTCTAGATACACAAGACATTTATTAGAACTTCTGCTACATAATGTAATAATATGTCTACCGCTAAAGTGGGTATGCTGAAGTTATTACATAGACTTGCAACAAAAGGACGAGTGATAGTTCCAGGATGCCCTATAATCAGTCATTTTTACCCCAAATCTAATGCTCCAAAACCATTTAGAAAAAGTTAGCAATGATAAGATATATGCAAACATACACGTGATACTTAATTTATACATATATAAAAATACAAACATACAACATGTATGTGTACATATACACATATACATACGGTATATATACTTCTGTAATGGGTACGAGAAAACTAAAGGGTTAAGGGAATTTGTTTTAATTACTGAACTTTTGCCCTAGTTCCATCTTTCCTTTCTAATTGTTTTATAATAGTACCCAGTACACGTTAGGCAACCAGTAAATATTTGCCAGTTATAAAATGAAGAGAAAGAACACTTACATAAGGACTTTATATTCATCTAATATCTGGCGTTCCTTCCACCTTCTCCACTTGCTTACTCATTTACACATATTCCCTCTTATCTACTGTAGCTGCTAGGGTGGTTCCCTAAGAAAGAACCAGATGCAGATCCTGCCCTCAGTGAATCCTGCCCGTCTCAAAAAACAAAACTGAGCACTAAACGGATCCCTCTAGTATAAAGTAGGGAATGAAAGAGAAGTATAAATGTTTCTGGAATCCGGAAGGTGGACAGGATACAGACCTAGAAGGCTCGGGAAAATTTTCAGTAAAGGAGGGTGCTTTGGAGCTGTATTCAGTGGAGTCACAATTACAGGGGTACTAGGATCTAAATTTAGCTGTAAGGAAAAACTCACACCCAGTACAAGAGTCTTCAAAACTCATTAAGTTTGCCGGGTTGCAGATTGACGAAGCCTCTCTCAGTAGATCCAACCCAGCCACATTTTCCTCTAGGGTTGGAGTCCTCTTTCTCCAGCTGAGCACCTGCTAAAGGACTTGGCTTGGTTTAGGGGCCAGGCTGTACGTGGGCAAAGTATCTTTAAACACCAGGACTGCATAGAGTATGGAATGTTCATGCCACACGAAGTGTTTAGAGACTGAGTGGACACCTGAAGGGAGGGCGCATTCCTATCCTTCCTCTAGAATCTACCCCTGGACCTTTGCTCACTGAGGGGGCAGGAAAGGTGAGACTTCCTTCTTTATTTAATTTGCATTTTTTTTTTTTTTACTTTAGTTGTTTGCGTGCTGAATCCACATAAGTTAAACGCAGGTGGTAATGCCAAGCTTCTGTACGACAGATCTCAGCATGCAGGTGATAGGGACAAGGGCAGTAGTCCAGTGATAGTATTTGAACAGAGGATGAAGTAGTACAGGAAGTCTACAGCATCTAGACCCTAGTTCAAGTCCTGGTTCTCCTCCCGCTAGCTGTTTGATGATAGGCAAGTTATTTAACGATTCTCTGCCTCAATTTTCTTATTTGTAAATGCCAACTCATTGTGATTTTGGTGAGGATCTAATATGGTAAGTAAGACTATCTGGCACGTAGCAAATATTCAACAAACGAAGTTCCTCTTCTCCTGCATCTCTTTAACATGCAGCTGGAGCATCTGAGCAGTGGAGATGGCATTATAAAGGGCAGTTGGTGCCAAATTATAAAGAGTCCAAGTTATAAACCAGACTCTTGCAAAAAAATACAATGTGTGTCATGTAGGCAATTTTAAATTTCCTAGTAGCCGCATTGACAAAAAGTTAAAAAAGATATTTAACACACATATATACAAAATGTCATTTTGATATAGTCAGTATAAAAATCGAGATAGTTTGCAACTTTTTTCATTCTAAGTTTGTGAAATTTTTGTGTATTTTACACTTGCCTCGTATCTGAATTCAGACTGATTACATTTCTAATGCTCAACAGCCTTGCAGTGGCCGCCATATTGGACAGATCAGCTGTAGATAATGGAGAACCACTGAAGGTTCTCATCAGCAGGATGGAATGCTTTGGAAAGACAAAGCTATTCTCTGTGCTTGGGGTGGATTATAGGGAGACAGAGTGCAAGCATAAAGACAGGTTACACAGTTACCATCATCACCATGGCTGCCATATTGGGCAGATCAGCTGTAGATAATGGAGAACCACTGATGGTTTTCATCAGCAGGATGGAATGCTTTGGAAAGACAACGCTGTTCTCTGTGCTTGGGATAGATTACGGGGGGACAGAGTGAAAGCATAGAGACAGGTTACACAGTTACCATTGTCACCCAGAGGACAGTCATCCAGGGTCTGAACGTAGGAGTGGCAAAGGCAGAAGAGGGGAAGAAACACTGTGGATGAGAGTTCATTGACCTCAGGAAGAAGACAGAAGGACAGAACAGCATTGAAGATGTGGCTATCAGGCTGGATATGGTAAGACAAAATAATTGGTTTACCTCTAAATACAAAAGCTAACTGTTCCCTATATTTGATATTACATGATTTCCGATTTAGCTTACTTGGTTATATAAACAAACTCTTGAGTTCCTTCCTTACAGATTAAAGAGAAATAAAAACACTGTATACTACTATAACTAAAAAACTAAATGTCTCTAATCTCCTCCTCCTAAAAAATATATATGTGTGTGTGTGTGTGTGTGTGTATACAACGCTGTAAAATATTCACCAAATATTCATCTGTCTACTATCCTGGTAGCTCCCAAAAGACAAAAACCATGTCTCATTCGCCTCTGCCTCCCCCTCCCTAAACAGGCAACCACATCACAGTAGGTGTATGAGATCAGTATGGGTTTGTTGGATTGAACTGAACCACAGAACCACCAAACTGAACAGTTTTCTTCTTTAAAACAACTTTGCCTTTAAAACAACTTTGATTACAAAATACCTACAGAGCTCAAGTTATGTTCTTATTGCAGTTTCCCCCTCAGATAATTAGAGTTTTTGTTGCAATGTCAACAACATATGTTCACATATACTTGGTTTTCTCAATAAGTTTTAACCAGCTCCTGAATTTACATCCCTGTAGATTATCAGGGAAGAGGAAATGAACAAAGAAAATCTGCTTTGCTTTTGTTGGACCACAGATTATTTTAGGAATGGATGGAAACTGCAGGAAGAGTCCCCACATGCGATTCTGAAAGTTACCTCGAAAGTGTTCTTTGACCTTTAATTAACCTCGTTTTCCCCAAAGCAGTAAACTAAGCATGATATAGAAAGCTACATATAATTAGACAAAAAATTAAGTGGAAAAAAAAGTTAATGCTAATTTAGGTTCAGAGGCATATAGGAGTACTAACAGGTCATTTATCTTTTTGCTATTGTCATTTTAACCAAGAGACTCTAAGGGAGTAAAGGAAGTAAGAAAACGTTCCCATGTGAAACATCTGGAGACCGACTCAGGTATCAGGTGAGTTGAAACTGCATAAATGACACCCTATCTTCCCAGTCATTAACTTAAAGATAGTCACGAGGCCTGAGCACAAGCACTGTCCCCGTTTCCCCACCTCCCACCTGAGTGACAAAGACTGTTTCAAGGGCGCACATCCTTACCTCTGAGAGAAGATGCTGAATCACAACTGTCAATGCTTCGAACTTGGTATTGCCGCGGGAAAGAAGCTGCTTGAGCTGCAGGATAAATCCACTCTGGTTTTCACATTTGGTCTTATACTGAGCCAATTCAAGGGTTTTTTTGGAGGACAGCACATCTGGAGACGTCTGCGTTTGGATACATAAACTTCTGGGATTCTTCTGCCTGCCCTTTTCAACTGCAAGAGGAATTAATGCAGGCACAGAGATACGTGATGTTAATTTTTACAACCACCACCACATGGGTTCAGAAACAGCCAGATAAACCACAGAGAAGGATTTAAGTTATGTTCACATAAGGGGCACGCAGGGATGAGAACTGGAATTAATCAGAGATCTAGACGTCTGGAATTCACAAACACAGACGATGCCTTCAGTTCTGATTTTAAAAGATTTATATGGAGCAGAGAATCATGAGCACAAAACCAGTAGAGTTAGCAACCCAGAAACACAAAAACTGTGTGCAAAGAGACGTTCATTTCATAGTTTCTAATTTTCCAGTTAAATTGGCAGAGGAACCTGACTGTGGCTAGTATCCTAACTATTCTGATCACAGATGCTGAAAGAAAAACACAAATGATTGGATTTGAAATGTCTTTCCCTCCTCCCTCCACATTTTCTACAAACGTCTCATCCTTTCCCTGATGGCGGCCTGGTCATTACAGAGATTTACACTGCAAATGTGTCATTTGCCACTCTCTAATAAATCATCACATCCATTGAAAATCTACTCACATTTTACCTCGTCAAGTTCACTGTTAAGAGTGCTGTATGTCTGACTACACTACTCCATTTCCTGTCAAACACAAACTTTGTTGGTTCTTTTTCGGCCAGCAGTGATGTTTCTAAATATTTTTTTAAAACCACATGCTAACACTCCAAATCCATCTAAGACGCCACGCTGTGATTATTCTCTTCCTAATGCCATGGTGCCCGGGAATTATTCTATTGTAAATGAAAAAACTGTTCAGTTTTGGAACCATTCCAAATGTGTCAGGCACTTTAAATACCAAACAGAATTGGAAAAACAGGAAACAAACTGCTTAGCTTCTTGAGATAAACAAGTCAAATAATCAAAACATATCTAAATCTGGAGGGAAAAAAAAGATACTAGAAACCATTAAATAAAAAAAAAATCTTTCCTTATTCTAATAGGCTTTCTCTATGTCATCCACATTTTCTGGTAACAAACAAACCTAAGACAACTTTTTAAGCAATTAGTAATTATTTCCTTTAATTGTTCAGGGAGGGGCAAACTACTACAGTGACTGCGTGAAGGAAAATAAACAAAGAAACCTCAGTACTCATGTTCCAAGAACCAGGGGCAAATTATACTCAATATACTCTAAGTTAAAATCAGAAAAAAAGGCTCTCACTTCCTATGGTTGCATTAGATGGTTAAACAACTCATTTGTATTAATACATGATAATTCTCAGTTCTACAATGACCAAAATATCCTTTACGTTCTCATTAATACTTGAAGAGAGGGGGAAAGTATTTGTCCACTCTTTATTATCAGCAATTATTAATAGTGGCTTTTCAGTGATTGTCATTTCCACAGCATATGGAGAAAACCACCGAGTTCTGAAGGAAGAACTAATTATTAGAGTCACTTACTATATTAATGAAAAAGAATCTATTGGACAACTTGTCAAATATCTGAGGTTAGTATTCCTTTATGGCATTTCCTAAGTGTTCTTAAAAATTATATTCATCACATAACATCATAATTACATAGTGTTTTACTGTTTACACGGTGTTCTCACTTTCCCTCTCTTTTGATCCTCCAAGGAACCCTGGATAAGGAAGTGGGGATCACAGATGTGGAGGTGCTTGCCTCAGTGTAGACAGCTTCTGTGGGATAGATTCAGAGTCAGAACCCAGGCTTCTGATGCCACGGCACTGCCGTTCCCACACATTTTGGAAAGTGGATTGAGTAGAAACACATTATGTAAATAAAAAATATTTATGCAATAAGATTAACAAAATGCTACTTTAAGATATGCAAGCCCATCATAGCTTATTTAAATAAACCTACACATAAACATTTATGTGTCATAATTTCATAAAAACAGAACTTAATTCTTTGACTATCTAGATTCTAGATAGTCCAAATTCTAGATTCTAGAATTTACAACAACAGAGATGTAAATTCATTCTCCTGATATCATTGCTGTATGTCCTACCAATACTTACTTTAAAATTTGATTGGTAATTTGCTTTATCATGTTTTGAGGCCTAAATAACATTTGATTCTCATTCTAGAATGTCTATGATAATGTTATTATTTAACACAAAATTAAGAGTTTTAAAACTGTCAGGTTATAATTGTTTGCAAAATCTGGGAGGTGAATCTTTAACGTAATATTTTTGTAGAAAATATTCTTTAAGATTCTTAGTTTTTTTCGTATAACAAAAATATTGCATAACACATATAAAACAATGTTTACTTTTTCGGGGAAGAGAATAGGAACCAGACAAATGAAGGATGTCCTAAGGCATTTTTTATACCCTTTAACCATGGGGTAAATGTATTACCTATTTGAAAATTAAACATAAAATTAAAAAATAAAACTATTTTTAAAAGATGGTTAAAGTGAATTTTAAATCTTTAACAGTTATCCATCAAGAAAACATGGTCTATCTGGAATTCTTCCTTGGGGGATTTAGAAAGGAATCTAAATATTACACAGGTTTGCGAATACTCAGAAGAGGTTTACAATTAAGAATAAAAGGTCATATTGACGTATTCTTTTAAGATAATGTGACTTCAAATTTTAACGTAACGGCAAATGAGCAGACAGACTGCCCTCTACCTGGAGCTGGAAAAGCGTGTGGTGACCTCCATCTTCCGCTCCATATACTGTGCTCCCTAAGGCTAGAATCACACCGCGTGGCAGCCCATGACCCAGTTTGCACACCCTTCCCTCTCTCCTCACTCCTGGCTCAACTGAAGATCAGAGAGCATGCAAAAATCTCCAGTAATGCTCAAAGCCCTAAGGCTCATAAATACAGGAATTCGTTAATGCTGAAAAACCATGGCTTTTCCTTGAATCCTGCAGGATTCATTATTTACATGAAACTAGCATAATCTGAGCCAAACCTTGCACTTAACTGATGTTTATCGGCATGTTACTGTTTTGATAATGCAGCTGTATTTACAAGTATAACATTTTGTTTATCATACCTCTGCACAGGACACATTCTGATTTCAAAGGATCAATTTAATCGGAAACCTTAAAATTAAATGTTGACTTCTGCATCAACTCAGATTTCTCCCAACAAGATAATTAACCACCGTTCAGCTCTGACTCAGCCTTACTGGGACTCACTCTAATGACACTGAAACCTCTATCAGGAAAACAAAGTCCTGAACCAAATACATTTGCTTACTTGAAAAACAGCTGCACAGCATAGTTTGCTATCTTTGTTCTTTCTACTCAGAAACTTCGATTTAACAAAAATTTAAAACTAGCCCAGCGAATTCATTTATTGTCTTCTTAAAGCAAGCAGTTGGGTAAAGAGGCTCATTCTTCAGACTCAAGTCTCTCAGGCATATATAGTCAAGATCAAAGACAACTTTTAAGAACAAGGCTTAACCATGAAGACACCGACTAATCATCATCACATACTAGCAGCTAAGGACACGTTTATTCTAAAGCCAAATAAGCCATACTGTTACTGAATCTACTGGTTTTCCAAATCATTAAAATCAAGTTAGATAGAGGTAAGATCTCCTAAGAGTTTGTCTTGGGACCCATGAAACACAAAACTAAACACAGAATTCAGCAACTAATGTTGTGTAGTTTTTTGTGCACTCATTGACCTACTCATCGAATTTTTATCAAGATCTACCACGATGGCATTGCTGTAGTGTGGGCGGACCTGCCTTGGTGCCTTGGGGGGTGGCGGGGGAGGCATCACAGAGAAGATGGCATTGCTCAGGGACACACGAAGACACCGAAGATCTCTGTTGACTCATGTTTCCCTGGTGTTAATCTCTTGCTGTTCAACTCTCAAATATCCACCTATCTGTATAAAGGTGACAGTCACCAGGTGGTATGTACTTTCCACTACATATTGCATGTAATGTCTGTAAGTTAATAAAATGCAGGTAATGAACTCAGGGAGTGGTGAGGGGTCTCTGAATCTCTGCCAGCAGCCTGGACAGGTAGCCAATTTCCTTTTTTCTGCCTTCATCTACAGCTACATCCATAAAAGCCATAATAGGGACACCCATACACAGTTCTTTATGTTTCCTCAGCATTTGATAACAGGTGTTTACCCTGGGACACTTCACAAAAACAAAGCATTAAAATGGAAATTATTGGGAAATATGTTTTCGAGTAAGAGTATTCGGATATGAAACGATCACCCAAACGACTACTGCTCATTCCATAAATGTCTGTGGGATACCTTCCTAACAAATTGGTCCTTGCTCTCGAGGAACTTTCTAGATGCTGGAATTCTGTACACAGTGTGGTGGGAGTATAGGCAGAGGGAGACGTAGATCCAGGCGGTCAAGAAGGGCTCTCCAGAGTCTGCGTGCACATTCGCACGTTTGGCAGACAGGCGAGCAGAGGAGCGACCCCTGCAGGGACGGGAAAGCAGCAAACACAGGGACAGAGGGCACGAGAGCTGCCGGACGCCATCCGTCACAACACAGCCAGCACTCCCGAAGCTGAAGTAAAAGCGAGCGATGGAAACGTAAACGGGGCGAGAGCACCGGCACCGTGCGAGGTTTTGTGCAGGGAACCACCTGAGCTGGGCCTGGAGGCGCCGTGCAGGAAGCTGTGCAGAGGCAGAGAGGGCGGGGGGCCCAGGAAGGGAAACACCTGGGCCAGTGGCAGTGCGGCAGGCAGGGAAAGAGGACGGGGTTGGGGAGGTGGAAGAGGAGGACTGAGTGGCCACCTGGACCAGGAGGCATCCAGGAAACCACATCAAGGGGAGACTAGCACAGGGAACGAGGGTGAGGGCAGAGGGAGGGGGGAGGGGCTGGGATGTGTTGAGGAAGGTGCGATGACAGTCTCTGGCACTGCTCCTGATTACCCAGAAACAGTCTATTCTCAACTCGCCTGCCTTCCAAATGTAATCGCCCGCCGTGGCATTTTCCTGGTGTCCTGAAGACCGCCCCCCCACGCAAGAGCATGAACACGCACACCTTCCAGTCATACCAACTGACAGTGAACGCGTGGTAACCTGTACAACCTTGCTCAAGTATTTCCAAAAGCTATTATTCATGTCATCAATTATTAGTTTAAATTCGTATCAAGTTTTCTAGTGTTCCCTTCATTATGAGTTTACTCTAAAAGAACAGTCATCATAACTTAGGCACATAAATATTTTTCTATGTCTAGAGAGATATGGCATCTACTGAGTATGGAACATTTTAAGGTCAGCAAGGCACACAGTGCTTAAACTTTTAAAATGACTCAAGCCAATTCTTGGTGTGGGGAGGGGCTTTAAGACACCTTGGCATGGAAATTTTGCATTACTATATTGATAGGATGTGTTGCAATGACTTGCATTATATGTAAAATGGTTTACTACTACTTTTTTTTTTTTTCATTTTAAAAGCAGGTTAGAGAATAGAAGGCATACTTGTATAAAAATTCCTGCTTGGGGTTAATCATGCTTGCAAAATTTTTCCTGAACTAACATCGAAACTTGACCTTAAATATTTTCCACATAGCCAGCAGGAAAAAACACTGATTTTTCATGCTCTCATGTACCCTGAACACACTACCAATTACAAAGAGTAAATAAGAATTCACACATTCAGAAATACTTTTAAGAAAGTATTGCCTTCCTCAATTAGATGGACTTTTAAACAACCTAAAAGTCCATCTTAATATATTAACTGTGTGAATTGTTTCAGGCCTAAAAGAGCATGCCATAAAAATGAGACACACACAAAAAAATGTGCAGGTAACATAATTTGAGATTAATGTTAAACATTCCAAAGATATGAGGATATTTTCATTTTAATCATGTAAAAAGCAAAAATTTCATTGAGAATGTGAATTTTAATTTTAAAAATCTGAATTTTTGTTTTAACTTAAATTAGGAAACAAGTATCTTGTGTTATGTTGTTCACACTGTATATGAAACAAATTGGATAGGTCTTTTCTTAGAGCACGGCACAAGGAAAAGGGTAAGATTTAATATATCAAGTTCCCACCGATGGTGACAAGGTGCTGTTTTACAAGATGGCGGCCACTAATGCTGGTTTTTTTCCCCCCTCTATTACATAAATTATAGTTTCTCTTCCAAAAATATTAAACAGGCCGGGCGTGGTGGCTCACGCCTGTAATCCTAGCTCTCTGGGAGGCCGAGGTGGGCGGATCATTCTGAGCTCAGGAGTTCGAGACCAGCCTGAGCAAGAGTGAGACCCCACCTCTACCAAAAATAGAAAGAAATTAAT
>CAUYSK010035489.1:0-24236 GCA_963575035.1 Avahi laniger
TGTTACTACTATGTGTGCACTTAAGTGTTAATCAGTTAACACCAATTTGATGGTGAGCACATGTAGTGCTTGTTTTTCCATTCTTGTGGTATTTCACTTAATAGAATGGCTTCAGCTCCATCCAGGATAACACAAGAGATGCTAGTTCACCATTGTGAACCATTTTTGTGGCTGAATTTTATATTGCTGCTATTACAAATTGCCACAGACTTAGTGGCTTAAACAAAACATATTTGTTGTCTTAAAGATCTGAAGGTCACACTCCAAAATGCGTCTCATGGGCTAAAATCAAGATATTGACAGAGCAGTGTTGTTTCTGGAGACCCTAAAGGAGAATCTGTTTCCTTTTATCAGCTTCTAGAAGCCATTTGCATTCCTTCTTTCGTAATCCCTTCCTCCATTTTTAAAGTACATCATTCCAGCCTCTGCTTCTGTTTTCACATCTCTTCTTTAACTCTGACCTTCCTGCCTTCCCCCTGTGCATGCCAGACCCATGCTAAGTGCTGGGTATATAGTGTTAATGAGAAAGACTTAGTTCATGACAGTGGATCTTAATTTGGACTGGAGAACCAGAATAAAAAGTGCAGGGGTGAGCACGTTTATCTACTATACTTAGATGTTCTTTTTTATGAATTTTCTAAACTTCATTAATTCATCCTCTTGAGTTGTAATAAAGATATTTTAAACTGGCAAGTTTTATCTCTGCAACTTTTGTTTAAAATGTTTTTTAGGGAGTGACTCATTCTCTTTTCAGTAAATTACATTCTTTGCAATTTCTTCCCTACTATTTCTTTCTAAGAAGGTTACTTGGGTAGAGAATGGGGCTTCATGACTTCCCAGAAGTAGAAGAGACAGTTTGAAGCCAATGGATATCCACTGCCTCCTCACTAATACCTGCTGTGCTGATGTAATCTAGTTCTTTGATCCACGCATTGATCACACTTTATCAGGTGTGACTGCTGAATACGTCTTTGGTTTTCTGGGAAACTTTGGAAGCTTACTGGTTTTCTTTGGATGACTCAACCATCAGACTTTTAGCTCTTTCAGATAAGACCCTACAGACTCATGTGATACTTCAGATATCCTATATCTGGACACCAGCTAATCCATCTTGCAACTACTTATACTGGGGTTTATCACTTCTGTCTATGGTGTCTCCAAGAGGCATTTAACATTCTGCATTATCTCTGAAGTATAGGATAACTTCTGAGTTCCTTTAAGACATTTGAGAGTTGACAGATTCTCTCTCTGTCTCTCTCCTCATTCTCTTTCACCTTTTCTTTCTCCTCTCTCTCCATCTAACCATGCCATGATGCCATCATTAATTTGCTTGGGTTGACATAGGGCCATCTAGCTTAGTAGTCAAAGTTAAATTTGAGAAGGTGAGAGAAAAATTCCTTATGCTTTTGGCTTTTTTCTCAACATGTCTAAAACTTTCTTCGTCTCCAGGATGATTTCCCTTAGAAAAAGGAATCCTAACACACTTCTCACATCTTCCTTGTCCTAATGTGTTTTCTTCTTCCCACACTGAGTAACATGAACTCTTCTTTTGGTTTATAACAAAACCTACTATCAATGTTCTTGCTGGTTGGCTCTTGATATGTTGATAAGAACAAAAGACTTTGGACATTTTTCCTTCAGTTACTTTAATGGCTATTTTCATTATGAATTTAAGAAATCAATTTTTGAGCTGAAAGTTGACATATTAGACTTATGTTCCCAGCATCAGCCTTCTCTCTGATTCCTATTCATTGATTTAATGAGTGGGAAGTTACACGGCAAAAAGATGCTCATGACTTGAAAATACTTTGGAACCATCACGTAATTATCCCTAATTATTGTATATAATATTTACAGATAGTTATGAGTTAAGGGAATGATATAAGGAATCACAAAAGCTTACTTATGTTGGGAAACCAAATAATACCTTTCTGAAAAATGAAACTTAACCTTGAAACTAAAACAAAAAGAGATGTCACTTGAGCATAAGGGAAAGTTTCAGTAAAAAAGAAAAGCATGTGTACAAGTCCTAAGGCAACAAGGACTGTCGCGTGTTCTAAAAAAACAGAATGAAGACTAGCATGATGAGAGTTATACTGAGTGGGAGAATATGTGGCTGTAAGGTGAAGCTGGGCAGATGAGCAGAAATCAAGTAAAGAAATACCTTATAAATTATGGTCAAGGATTTGGATTAGATTTCAGATTTAAAGTAAAGTCATTTGAGAGTTTTGGGCTCAGTTATGATATGATCCTCTTTGTATTTCAACAAAATTATTTTTTTTACTATAGGGCACAGTGCTGCCCAATAGAAATACATCGTGAACCATAAATGTGAATTACATATATAATTTAAAAATTTCAAGTGGACCTATTAAAAAAGTAAAACTAAGCTTGTGAAATTAATTTTAATAATGTTTTTATTTAATATAGTATATACCAAACATTATTTTTTCAACATGAAATCAATATAAAGTTGTTAAATGTTTTTATATATTACTTTTATATTAAATCTTCAAAATTTTATGTTATTTTATACAGATAATCCACATTTAAAATGTTTCATAGCCATGTGTGGCTATTTTTTATTACATTGGGAAGTGCAGATGTAGAAAGTAGACTGGGCAAAGTAAGTTAGAGCAGAGAAGCATGTTATGTTTAGCATTTTCTGGGTAAGAGATGATTTTGGACAGGGGAAGAGGGTAGTGGCAGAGATGGAGGTCAAATGAGAAGACTTGTAGACACTCAGGAAAGTATACACCAAGAAGGACTCATAGGAAGAATCCTACTATTTTAATTTAAGTAACTAAATGGCTAATTATGTCATTTACTAAAACAGGGTAGGACCAGTTTTGTAGAAAGACTAAAGCCATGAAAGAGAATCCATAACTCTAATTTTGGAGGGTAAGTGAATGGAAGCAATTAAGAATAATCCTAAAATCTCTGGATTTACATTAATTTGTCCTTTTTTTCCTTTCACAAATCACCCAAAAGCAATATAAAAATGAGAAATTGTAAAATTCATTTTTGAAAAAATTAGAAGATACCTGGTATCTTCCACCAAAGTCAGTAAATATGAAACCAGGGTGAAGAATAGTATAGAGATGGCGGGCCCAGAGTTTCAAGCATATTTGGGATTGCTCAGGAAATCAATGTCAGTGGTACCATCTAGAACTGTGCAGCTTAAAATTTGTATAATCACATTTAATAGCCCTGCTTATAAACCTCATTAAGAATTTTCAGAAATACTTTTGCAAAGTTAATGGCATACACTGAAGTACAAAACCAATAATGACTTTTTTGTCATATTTGGAAAAGGGCATATAGACTTGTGGTGAAAGGTTCCCTAGAATCAGTTTAGTTTCAAAAAGTAGTAGTAGAGACCAAGATGAATAAGAGATCCCACATTTACAGTAAGCTTCCTGTTGATGATGCAAATGTATTACGAGCACTACAATGGTGTTGATTTTGATCAGCTGGATAGAATTCATATACACACACTTGTCTCTTAAAGGCATTTCTGTTAGTTTTCAACATGCCCTTGACTATTTCTCCCACCAAAACACAGACATAAAGCAAACAAACTAGAATCTTTGATCCCTTATTCAAAAATGAGTAGTTAGAACAAAGATAGTATAAAAGCAATGAGATAATAAAAATACATAATAACTCTCATCAGTAAGATATTTCTAAAAGAACTGATAATTTTGTCCAAATACTTTATTAAATCCAAAAATTTAATTGTTCAGAGCAGAGATACCAGAGCTCAAGGAAATTACAATAGGATAACAGAGGTGAAGCAACACATGAACAGAGTTCAGAGGAGAAATAGAAGAGAGTTGCCAAACTATCATATTAATGGAAGTCAGGTTGGAATCAGCCTCACAAAATAGAATAAAATTGCAGGAAACAGTAAGTGACAAGGAGGTCAGGATCAAGAAAAACAAGCAATTGAAATGGAAATGAAAGGAATAAAGTGAAGAAGGTATGAAAAATAGTGGAATAAAAATAAAATTGCAGAAATAAGAGACATTTGTATTGAAAGGGCACAATATGTCCCTGGCAAAATTGACACAGAATATTTAACAAGGAGACACCTCTTACTAAAGTTACCAGATAAAGCATGAATCTTTGTTAGTCCAGCAGAACGATTGTTAAATATGAGTGTAAAGTCATCAGTTTGTCTTCATAATTCTGTTACCAAACCCACAAGTGGAGGGTTGGTCTGGCCTAGGTCTGATTTCTCACTGTACAGAAAGCCAATTAGTGAGACAATGAGGATTGACAAAGAAAGCTAACTTATTAGAGATGACATCACTCGGGTGACAGGAGAAATGCCTCAAATCCATCTCCCTGACCAATTCAGAGTAGAGGTTTTTATAAGAGTTCAGGAAGGTGGCTCTGTCATTGGGGCAGGTTGTATTGAGAACAATGCATGCAGGAGGTCTAATTCAGTAGTCAAAGGTTGGTGGTAGATGGTGAATCTTGGCATTGTTACCCTATGAAGAGCCTGCCATTTCTGGGAGACAACTCAGAAGGTAAAAGGGTTAGTTGAACAGAAAGATTATAATGTTCTGGTCATTGTGCCCTACTAGCCTGGAAATCCAAAGCATAAGAAAGCTACAGGAAAAACATATATGAGGGGTCATTTTGTATTTGTTCATGAAGCTGATTATAATTCTCTATCAAAAGGTTTGGTAGTAGAAAAATTTGAACAATGCTTATCAAGATGTGAAAGAAAATTGTTTATTCAACTGAAAAGTTGTTTTAGGGCAAAGGTATAAAACACACGTTTTTCCCTGAACATGCAAGAACTCAGACTTTAGTTTCTTTGATCTCTTCTTCAAAGGGCAACTTACAGTACAAATCTCATCCTAGAAAGCATTACCAAAGAACTTATTTTAAAAGAAAAACAATGAACATGATATTCATTTAACTGTTGAACTGAAATATAATTAAATGTAGGATTAAGATTCCACAGATATACATATTGAAAATCCTGATAATGTTAAGTTATAAACATTGCAAAAAGAAATGCTAGAGAAGGTGAGAAATTGTACCTGATTTTCCTATTTAAACCACTAGCAACAAAAGGTAATTTTTAAAAATCTTAGGAACAATGGAGATATAAAGATAGTTAAAAGATCTATGGGAAAAAATTGAGAAAATGATGTAATCAACTAAAATTGGATTTTAGATTGGGGGGAAGGAAGAAAAAATGAAAACATACTAATATAGTTATTATACATGTAAGTGTTAGTTAAATTTATAGTTTTAAATGTAATCACTAAAACAAAAATATAACCCTCTGTGATGGCTAATTTTATGTGTCCACTTGACTGTGCTAAGAGTTGACCAGATAACTGACAAAACATTATTTTTGGTTGTGTCTGTGAGAATGTTTCTGGAAGAGACTATGATTTGAATTGGTAGACTGAGTGAAGAAGATGTGGGTGGGTAAATAGAACACAAAGGCAGAGGGAAGGCAGATTTATTTACTTTCTGCTTGGTCTGGGACATCCACCTTTCCCTGCCCTTGGATATAGGTGCTCCTGGTTCTGGAGCCTTCAGACATACATTGGCTCCCTTGGTTACTAGGCCCACAGCAAATTTGGATTGGTACTACACCACCAACTCTCCTTGGCCTCCAGCATGCAGAGGAAGGAACTTGGAGATCATGGAACTTCTCAGCCTCCATAATCACATAAGTCCACATAAGTCTATAACTTATAATACACAAATCTCTTGAGATATATATATATATATATATACATATATATATATCGATTCTGTTTCTCTGGAGAAACCCAATACACTTTCATATCAGAAGCATATATACAAAACAAAATTAATACACTCTGTGGTGTATTATAAGATAAAAGGAAAATCCTATAAAAATGGAAAAAAACATAAAATAGATACAGAAAATGAGAGTATATTTTTCATACCTATAAATATAAATGGGATAAAATCACCTATTTTAAGACTTTCAGATTTGATCATAATTCCCAGCTAAAAGCTTTATACAAGAGACATAGCTAGACATAGACAAAATGACATGGAAAAAATGAAATTAAAAATCTCAGTAAGGGTAGAAAGCAAGGTTTTTAACTTAATGTTAGACTATGTGATTTCAATGTAGTAAATGAGATAAAGCCAGGATCTTTCTAATGAAAAATAGTATGCCAATATGAAGATCTAATACATATCAACATTAAATGGCATCAACATTCACTAAATAAAAAATGCAGAATATAGAATGAAATGAACTAACACACCTTTGTTAAAATTCACAAAAAATAAGGGATAGATTCAAATCAGTTTAATTTTGTAGTTATGGAACTTAGTTCCTTAATACAATGGTCCTTTCAAATGCCCATGGAACACCAAAAAAAAAATATGTGTTAGAACAGGGTCAAATATGATAGTCCATGTGCCAGTTTTGGTCTGCTTCATGATCTTGCAATTAACATTCTATTAGAACACAGGCATGCGCATTCTTTTATGTATAGTTTTTGGTTGGCTTTGTGCCCCAATGGCAAAGCTTAGTAGTTGAGAGAGAGAGCATATGGATTACAAGGTCCACATTTACTCTCTTCGCCTTTGTAGAAAAAGTTTGCTGATCTTTGTATTAGTTTACGAACATTAATAATTCCATAATATAAAGAGATTATATATGTCTATCACTGATCATATTAAAAATAGAAATTTAAAATATCAGAAAATAGCAACAACAATAAAACTATATGGAAGCTAATTTTACGAAATCAAAGTATTGTGAAAATATAAATCTTTGAATCCAAGAATAAATAAAAATTATTTTCAGATATTTTTATATTAATGAAAAAACCATAGATAAGGATTTATATGAGATAGGTAAAGTAGTGCTCAGAGGAAAATTAATAGCCATAAGTAATTATGCTAATAAATAAGAATTAAAATGAATTAAATATCCAATTGAAAAATTTAGAAAAATATCAAATAAAATTGTGGGCTGGGAACTTGAATGGTTAATTAGGAATAGAATGATAGAACAGGAGGTGGCTTTTTTAAAAACAAATGTTAGGTAATCTAAGGAATCAAAACCAAGTAAAATAAAAAAATGAAAAACGGGCATAATCACAGATGAAGTGTTCAAAGAAAAATAGCCATTTTGATCAAATTAATTTGAAACAGTGCATTTTTATAAATGAAATACTTTTTCAAATAAAAATTATGGATATATTCAAACCTAATGGGTGCAGTGTGCACATTCTGGGGGATGGACACACTTGAAGCTCTGACTTAGGTGGGGCAAAGACAATATGTGTAACTTAAACATTTGTATCCCTGTAATATGTTGAAATAAAAAAAAATTTAAAAATTAAACAAAAAAATCATAAACTAATAAAACAGACCCCAAAAGAGGAAGAAAATATGAATAAATTAATAAAGAAGACAAAGAGAATATTTTCAAAAGGCTACCCAGCAAGAAAATTATAGGTTCTGATTCTATATATCTTTGAGGTAAACACTACCAAATTCTTAAAGAAAACTAATCCCATTGCTACTTTCTTTTCAGAGCAAAAAGAAAACAAAAAAAAGGACAGTTTTCAATTTTGTTTTATTAAGCAAACATAAAACTGATAATAAAATCTAATAAAAAGGGCACAAGATGAAAATTATAGACCAATCTTGCTTATGAACAGGATTTACATTTTTATTTGTAATGTTAAATAAACCATTAGTTAACCAAGCTGAGCAGCATCGTTAAAATAACCTTATTGGAACTTATTCAAGAAGTGTTAAAATGGTTCAATATCAGGGAAGCTATTAATATAATTCACCATGTTAAGAAATTTAAAAAATTATAAATAATTTCAGCAATGATGAAAAGGTATTAAATAAAATTAAACATCTGTTCTTAATAAAAATAAGATATAAAGCATGGATATTTCATTAACATGAAAAATATATATTCTACATAAGGCGTAATTGAGGAAATGCTAAGAAAAGATTGTATTCAAATTATGGTAAGATACAGATGTCCACTGTCACCACTATTATCTAATACAAATGTAGAGGCCCAGAAAATACAATTATACAGGAGGAAAAAGAGGTATAAAATTAGAAAAGGGAAATAAACTTATTATGTCATTATTCACACATGTATTGCATGATATGCATATATATTAATTGCATATATTTTAAGTACATATGCATATATATGTCAATCAAAACTATTACAAAAAAACAAAACAAAACAGTCTCAGAATTCAAAAATTTCAGTAAGATCTCTAGATTTTTCCAAGGTGTTCTGTAAGAGGATATCCTTACAAAGTCTGTTGTTTACATATGTTTTTGTTTAATCATGAAAAGGACAAAAGAACATAATTGAAATGTGGGGAAAAAATAAAATAGACACAATTATATAATTTAAAAATATAATTTAATTTTACAGAAAGAATGTCATCTAATAAAATGTTGATTATACATTTAAAGATCTTAAGTAAACATTTTTATAGATGATATCATTTGAATTATATTCTCTTGCCTTAACACAAGGAAACAAAAAGATATTCATTAATATTCATCTGGATTGGAATATAATTAACTACAACTCATTGAGAGTTTTAAATAAATGTCCTTTCAATTATAAAAAAAATTGTGAAACATAATTGGATCAAAGAAGAAAATAATGTCTATATCATTTTGTATGCAACTTTGATCTCATATTTTAAGACATGTACCTAGTATTGTGTGAAGAAAATAATTCATTTATTGGAAAGAGCACTTGAATATAGATTCTTTTCTTGCTTGTGCCAATGTTAATGACTCAGTGATATTTAGTGTCTTTACTTCTAATGTTAAATATGTGGTAAAGGATAAAAAGGAAAAAATAATATATATTCTGGTTATCTATTTCTGTGCAACAAACCACCACAATATTGAGTGGCTTAAGACAACAGTCATTATTTTGCTAACAAAACACAATTTGGGTAGAATTATTAATAGAAAGGGGATGGCCTTCCTCTGGTTGCTGGGGCGGGATGACTGGACTAGAAGATGCATGACAAAGATGGCTTGTTCACAGGGTTCACAGTGGTATTGGCTGGTGTCTGGGAGCTCATCTGGGGCTGTGGGCTGGGCTGGTAAAAGCTTAGTTCCTCTCCATCAGGGCTTGTTTATAGAAGATGCTCTTTTTCTTCATAGCATGGTAGCTGGTTTCCCAGAGCAAATCTTCCAATAGACCAAAGAAAAAGCTGCAATGATTCTTTTGACCTAGACTTTAAAGTCATGTGTCTCACTTCCACCACATGCTATTGGTCAAGTCAACCAATGAGGCCAGCCCCCACATTCAAGGAAAGAAGAATGAGATTTCACTTTTAATTGTAAAGTAACGATTTACAGCAGTCTTTAATCTACCATCATATAAATGCAAGTAACAATTTTATTAAGAATGTAGTCTATACTTTTGTGAATAAAATGAACTTCAGGCAATTATTAGAATAATTACTTTTATTGAAAATGAATGATAGGGTAAACACTTCTGTTATCAAAAATTATAATTGTCAAAAATTGGCTAATATTTGACATTAACTTTAGGGATTATTTTATGCACATCAAAACATCAGAAAATATTCACCTCTGGTGTGAACAGTTTAAATGATAAGGTTTATACACACACACACACACACACACACACACACACACTCTCATACACATATAAAACAACAACAAAAGATCTTTAACTGAGGAAAATAATTCTCCAGTACTGAACTACTACTTCCATTTTCTCCTGTAGCAGTCCTTAAGCTACAGTCATTGGAGAACTGGAGTCACTGAGAGGTTTTCAGGAGTCTGTGAGGTCACGATTATTTTCATAATAACATGAAGATCTCCTTTGCCTTTTCACTGTGTGGATATTCTCAGTGATGGTGGAAAAGCAGTAGTAAGTGAAACTGATGGTGCCTTAGTACAAACCAAGGCAGTGGCACCAAACTGTGATACTAGTCATTGTAGCTTCACTGCCCTGTATTTGTAGGTAAAAATAAACAAAATGCCAGTTTAACTTGAGGATGTCTTCTTCTGTTACCGCTGCTATGACAAAATACTACAGACTGGATGACTTATAAATAAGAGAGTGTTATTTTTCAAAATTCTGGAGTTTGGGAAGTCCGAGGTGAAAACACCGGCAAATTCAGTGTCCGGTGAGGGCTGTACTCTACATCCAGGGCGGCACCTTGCTGCTTCACCCTCACTCGGAGAAAGGAGGCAACAGGGGCATATCTGTGTTCTCACATGGTGGAACAGATGGGAGGAGACTAGGGCAGTCCCTTCAATCTCTTTTATAGTCACTAATCCCATTCAGCAGAGCTCCACTATCATGACTTAATCACATCCTAAAGTTCCCTCTCCTTAATACTATTACATTGGCAATTAAGTTTCAACATATGAATTTTGGGGGACACATTCAGACCAGAGCCAGCAGTCTTGATAAAGCATTAAAAGTTTTTGATCTTACAAAATATCCTGACAGATGATAATGGCAAATATGCATAGAACACTTGTGCTGCATATAAAGTAAGATCTTTTTCTTGGGGAAAGGAACTCGTGTGGTTGTTTAGGGTGGGAGTTGAACTAGCCACTTTTTTAAAAATGGAATATCATTTTCTCTTAAAACAAGAACTGATAAACAAGTAATTACACTTAGCTAATTGGTAAACATTTTCATAAAAATAAACAAAGTGGCCTTACTCTTCAGAAAAACAGCTGAGAATATCTGTTTCCAATGGGAAAATATGAGCTTTCAAGTGAAAATTAGGCATTTAGATAGCTTATTTTCTCCAATATAGAATTGACTGCTTCCCCATACTTAAATACTTTTCTGGTAAATTGATAATATCAATGAATGTGTTTATTTTTATGTTGTACAATGAACCATTATGTTTCAAATACATTATATTACAAATTCATACATCGGTAAAATGATCCATTTAGAGTGCAGATAGACTGATAGATTTAATATAAAAGAGTATGAAAAGTTCATTGATAAGGTTTTTATCCTACAACTAACCTTTAGGAAATTATCAGTTGATGACTTGTAATGACATATTAAACAAGACCAGACACGAGTATCTGGAAAGATTAAAATTACCCCTCTGTGGAGCTGTTTTCCTCATATGCTTCAACCGTGTGAGCATATCACACCAGAGAGACTAACATGTGCTAGACATTTTCTTATATGCTTGAAATACAATATTGAACCAAATAAGATACCTCCTCTCACTGAATAAACAAAATTGTTCTTTACTGTGTCTCTGGAGCCTGGAACAAGAGGTATCTGATGATTATTGATTTTTGTAAGTAGTTCTATATACATTCTCAGCTGATTTTTCTGATTTGTCTTTCATTATTTTTTACTCTTCCCTTTCAAAGGGTTGTATTTTTTAGAGTACTAGTTTCTTCTTTTTCCTTTCTATACTTTCTTTCTGGGTATTTGCTCACTTAAATATATTCACCTGTCATTTACATGCTCTTGACTCTCTAACATACATTGCTAGTTTCAGCCACTATTGTGAGCTACAAAACTTCAAATTTCAATTTCTAATTATCTGCTTAACCTTTTTTGCCTGGAAATATCAATAACCTTTCAAAACCAATGTGTGAAAACAGATTTGATTCTCTATCCTTACTCCTTCTTTATGCCAAATCCTTCTTAGAAAACAGGTAGTCCACCTGGGTCAATTAGCCAATTGTATCACTTCAGCATTTCATGATCATCTTTTTTTCACACTGAAACTGAGTAACATAGTCTGATTTGTGTATGTGGGTGTGTATACACATATATGCACATGCTGTATATAAAATATGTGATTTCGTTTATTTTGTTGCTGTTTTACTTTTATACAATATTACATATATTATTCTCTTTTAATCCTCTAGCGTAGTTTTTGTTTCAAAATATTAAGGGGGTCCAAACGTTTTAGGTTATATGGATCACTTTTTTAAAAAATTTTTTTTTATTTCAGGAAATTATGGGGGTACAAACATTTTGATTACATGTTATGACTTTGCCACATCCCAACCATGATTTAAGGCATGCCCTTCCCCCGCCCCCACAACACTCACTACGTCCATTAGTTGTGAGTTTACCCATCTCCAACCCCCTATCCCCAAAGAATATTACTACTGTGTGAACACCTTAGTGTTGATCAGTCAGTGCCAGTTTGTTGGCGAGTACACGTGGTGCCTATTCTTCCATTCTTGTGATACCTCGCTTCAGAGGATGGTCTCAAGCTCTATTCAGGAAAATATAAGAGGTGCTAGATCACTGTCATTTTTTATAATTGAGTAGTATTCCATTGTATACATATATCATATTTTATTAATCCACTCATGGATTGACAGGCACTTGGGTTGTTTACACATCCTTGCTATAGTGAATTATGCTGCCATAAACATTCGAGTGCAGATGTCTTTATTATAGAATGACTTTTGTTCCTTTGGGTAGATGACTAATAGAGGTATTGCTGGATCAAATGGTAGTTCTACTTGTAGCTCTTTGAGGTATCTCCAAATTCTTTTCCACAGAGGTTGAACTAATTTGCAGTCCCACCAGCAGTGTAAGAATGTTCCTATCTCTCCACATCCTCACCAGCATTTGTTGCTTTGGGATTTTTTGATACAGGCCAGTCTTACTGGAGTTAGGTGATATCTCATTGTGGTTTTGATTTGCATTTCCCTAATGATTAGAGATGTTGAGCATTTTTTTTATATGTTTGCTGGCCATTATTCTGTCTTCTAGAAAAAGTGAGGCAGTCTGGCAACAATATAGTCTTTCGCTATTGATTTATTATAGTGACCTAGTCTGAAAAAAAATTTCACTGTCGTAGATTTATCAGGAATAGGAGGACATCCACACTTCTTGTCATATTATTTTTCATGTTGCCACATTCTTTCCCTCCTTGGAAGTCTTGAAGTGAATTTTGTGATAAGAATAGAACTAACTTGAGATTGGAGTGACAGTTTCTACCAACCCCCAAAGCAATCACAGAAGCTACAAAAGTAAATAAATGGTACCTGATCAAATTAAAAAGCTTTTGTACAGCCAAGGAAACTATCATTAGAATGAATAGACAACCTACAGAACGGGAGAAAATATTTGCTCTCTACACATCTGATAAAGGGCTGAAAACAATCTATCTGGAACTCAAAAAAATCAACAAGAAAAAAAATCAAACAATCCCATCAACAAATGGGTGAAGGACATGAACAGAAACTTTTCAAAAGAAGACAGAAAAATGGATCACTTTTTCAGTGTTTGAGTCCCAGCTAACGTGCCTGTCACCCAAATAGTGTTCATGGTACCTGTTAGGTTTTTGCTTCTCCCTTCCTCCGCCTCCCCCCTGGTTGATTTCCACTGAGTTTTACTTGCCTCTGTGCACATATGTGCTCATTGGTTAGTTCCAGCTTAATAGTGAGTACATGTGGTGTTTTTTTTTCCATTCTTGAGATACTTCACTTAGGAGAATGGTCTCCAGTTCCATCCAGATTGTTGCAAAACGTATTAATTAATCTTTTTGATGGCTGAGTAGTACTCCATGGTATACATATACCACATTTTATTAATCCACTTAAGAATTGCTGGACACTTGGGTTGGGATTCCACAAATTTGCAATTGTGAATTGTGTTACAATAAACAGTCAAGGGCAAGTGTCTTTTTGATGAAAAGTCTTTTTTTCCTTTGGGTAAATACCCAAGAGTGGGATTGCTGGATTGAATGGTAGGTCTACTTTTAGTTCTTTGAGAAATCTTCATACTGTTTTCCATAGAGGTGGTACTAACTTGCAGTCACTTTAAATAGGTAATTTTGTGTTATATGAATTATCTATCTAAAGTGAACAATTCAGTGGCACTAGTGCAACTACCACCTCCATCTAGTTTAAAAATATTTCATCATCCCAAAAGAAAATTTTATACCTATTAAGTAGTTACTTTCTATTCCCCACTCCTCCCAGCCCCTTGTTACCACTAATCTACCTTTTGTCTCTATGGGTTTTCATATTTTGGATATTTCATATAAATATGTAATTGCTGCTTTCACTTAATGTTTTTGAGGTTCATGGCTGTTATAGCATGTGTTAGTAGGTCATGTTTTATGTATTGTCTTTTAATTTAATTTTTAATTACCTCAGGTACATAATAGTTGTGTATATTTATAGGGTATGTGTTATGTTTTGATACAGGCACACAATGTGTGATAATCAAGTCAGGGTAATTGGAGTATCTGTCACCTCAAGAACTTATTTCTTTGTGTTAAGAACATTCCAATTCCAATCTTTTAGTTATTTTAAAATATATAATACCTTATTATTGACTATAGTCACCCTATTGCACTATCAAATATTAGATCTTGTTCATTTTTATCTAGGTCTTTTTTTACACCTATGTTTTATTTATTTTTAAAGTTACCATTCTGATAAAATCCAAAAGGGTGATGTAACTTCAGAAAACTCAAGTTTTATGTAGCAATCATCAAGGAAGCCTCAGGATTTGGATAAGGTTATACACTCTTAATAAAAGTAGTAAAAGCAAACACAATCGTCATAAAATGGATAACTTGTCTATTTTAATAAATAGCTTAATTTAAGAGAAGATGTGTAAGTAAGTGCTGTCATTGGAGACCTGGGAGATATCAAATCCAATCAAAAGAATCAGAATGTATCCCCAGGCTGAGGAAAGATGAAACTCATTCAATTGGGTTGTAATCTTGTTTTAAGAAGTAATGATGTGGTAAGCATTAATAGATAAAAGTAGATAGAAAGAATTTGTAAGTATTTAGGCAACATAGTCCAAAGAAAAGAGAAAATTGTTTTACCTCTCCATCCCCCTAATCCCTGGAGAGTATTACTGCCATGTGTGCACCCCTGAAATAAAAAAAAAAAAGATAAGGAAGAGAAAATGGATCTGACAGACACAGATATTTAAAGCACAAGGAAAATCTATTTTATTGTGAGAAAGAGATAGTTCATCAAAGTTCTCTGTAGACAGGAAGAAATATCACTCAAGACAATCTCATTCTCTTTGGTGTAATTCTATGCTCATCAAGAGATCTCGAGGTTATTTGTTTCGAAGTTTGATACTGGTAAGAACTCCTGTGGATAACGGACATGAGTATTCCTGTTTGGAAACACATTGGTTGGTATTCTTCTGTACAAGAAGTTTGTTTTGCATTAATCAGTCTATGGCGCCTAGCACCTAACATAAACCATACTCAGAAAATGTGAGCTGAATGAACTAATAAGTGGACAAAGCATCTATAATACTTTGCTTAATCTTGATATGGATAGCATAAGATGAAGAAAAAATACACTTAGTCATTTAGCCGTCTTTTTTCCAATGTAAATCATTTGGAAATTTGGGTTATTAAAATGTTTGATCATGCATTACATTACTGGGTAGAAAAGAATAAATGAATTAACAAGTTGCCTAGGGCAATTAAATAGATTGGAAAATAATATTATTAATATGGATTTTAATATGGTGAACATTCAGTAGAAATCAGGATGAATGTTCTGGCCAAATATTACTATTCAGAGTTAGTATATTCAAAGATATTGTTCAGCAGACATACTGGCTTCCTAAGAATGACTCAGACACTCAGTGTATCCAAGGACTCTCAAAATTCCACTGTGGGAAATACTTTCCACTTGGAGAAATTGCTAGTATAATGAACTCTGGAAAGCATGATATCCCCATGGGCTTTCTTTTTCATAAAAAATCTCAGGGATAATTGCAAGAGCCACTTTTAATAAGGTAGAGTTAGATTGCTGATTAGTTTTTCAAGGCTATATTTTTATAATTTTATTTGAAGACATTTCTTTTGTATTATACCAATGTTGCAACTTGCTCAAAATTCAGTATGTTATGTCCTCCTAGGGACCTAGTTGCCTTAGTATATTATTCCTATTATTAGATCTTCCTATTGTACTGAATCTATTTTAAATAAGTATGAATTTATTGAAAGTCTTCTTTTTCTCCTTGTAGTGATTTTCAGTAAAGACTACTATTATATCAAGAGTTGATGAAAGTAGTTTTCTGATTGTATTGCCTGCAGTTTTCAGAATTATTTTATCTGAGTGTCTTAGTCAATTATAGAAAATGCTTACAGTGAATCCAAGGGGATGAGAGGAAAAAAGAGTTATGCATGGCATTTTCTACTTGTGCAAACTACTTGATTGCATCCATAAACATCCCACAAGTATTCCAAAGTTCAATTCCAAAAAGGGTTGGCAACCGTACTTTGATGCATTCTCATGTTTCATTTTCCAACAGAGTGATCTTAGGTTTTGTTGACATCCAAAACATTAATCAGAATCTTCCTCAAAGTAAGCTGAAAAAACCCTCATCATTAGCTCAAAAATGATTAGAGTTAACCAAAGCCAAGAACTCTTTTTATTACCTATCGTAATGTAAGAGGAATTTTTTTTCAAAAGTATAAAAATGTCAGAGCAACATGCAATTCTCAAAAGAAAGAGAGATGATTGTGTTCTAAGTTATGTATGTAATCTTCTGCTGAATGTAGTTGAATCTTTTTCATTGCTATGATTGGATGTATTATTCCTGTGTTCACCTAGTGGAATCAAGTAGAAAGATATTCTCTGGTTCCTGCTTAAAGGAGATGGTACAAATTGATGTATCCCAGAGGGCTGGGTTGGTTTCTAAAATGGAGAAATGTTAAATATTAACATTGAAATATTAGTTTTAAGTGATTGGATGAATTGGGAAATTCAATAAGACTGAGGACTTCTGTATACCTTTGAGTGTTCTATATCCATTTACTATTTATAGGACATTTTAAAAAATTGGTGCATATATGTTTCAATACCTAATTGGGTCTTCATTTTTCAAGCACATAAAAATCTCTGCTCTCTATGGTTAGAAAAACTTATAAATTTCTTTTTATGCTCAAGTTTGTTCGAGTTACTGACATGTGAACCAAATTCTACCTATAAGTAATCAAACAAAAAACTGTCTATTGGACACAATTCTGTTTATTTAGTCAAAAACTTTTATAGATCTTCCACCATGAGCCCAATCCTACTGGGAACACACACACAAATACCCTACCTTTCTAGCTGTTAGTCTTACAGTACAGATACATAAAAAATTGATGCCACAGAAGGATAGACTTGAAAGTGTCTGAGAAGTCCTTACAGAGAAGGAACTTGAAAGAACGTAGACACCAGGGAGATCAGGAAACGAGAACCATTTCAGTTGGGTGTAGGGGATGAGACAGAGGGGAGACAGGGAGAGCAGAGTCTATGAAAGCTTAAAAAACAAAGTGGGTTCAGAGATCTGGAAGCCTTTGAGAGGAATAGTAGTGGAAAAAAATCACACTTTAAGGTAAAAGAAGAGCCCATGTAAAACAGAGACAAAGGGTTATATAACAGAAGAGTTTTATAGGCTGTGTTAGTGACTTGGGGCTTTATCTTTTAGGAGATGAGGGAGCACCAATGTGTTTTAAATAGGTCATTTGTATGTTTAAAAAATGTCATTCCCTAGGCACGTGAAGAATGAACTCCTGTAGAATGCCAGAAAGCAGAGATTAGTTAGGAAGCTGCTGATACCATCCAGGCAAGAGATGATGAATTAAGTATTGGAGTAACATGAATGAAAGGGGAAGATATAATCAGGATGGTATGTTTAGCTCAAAGTTTAGTACTATATTAAATACAAAATGCTTTCTTCCCTAAGGAGATTATAAATTACTTATATATTTAATTGCTGGGAGACAGGGAAGGAAACTGATAGATATTACAAAATGTCTAAATGTGTTATAAACATAAATTTGATAAAAATACAATTACTATTTTGTAATTTGAATATTTCAGTTATTAATAAATCTATACACTGAAGATATGACTCAGTGACTGCAAAAATACTTCTAGAATTCTCTAGCCTCCCCTTTGGTATGAACTTTCTCTGATCACATTCTACTATGATAGAAATAAAAAGTACAGTATCATTTTCTTTGTAAAACAATAGCATAGATTAATTAAAGGATGGGTATGACTTGGAGAGGTAAAGAGAATTTATAATTGAAAGCGTAAGTACAGGTACAGAGAGTGGTAGAAACTGATACAGTGTATGGAAGGGGCAGGAAAAATAATGATTTCATTGAAGCAGAGAATTTGGAGCTAACTTTGGTTGGTAAGGGACCTCTTGTATACTGTGGAAGATAATGAATGCCTGATTCAGGATTTCACACATTGTGGCTATTCCATATCAATCAAGTTTAGTTTTTTTGCATACTCAGGGCTTCCAATTTCAATATAGTTTAACACTATTATATGTAATTGCTTTAGAGTCTGGCTAATAGATACATTGCGGTATCCTTCTCACTTTTCTTTTCTCCTTCATTTTTGTTTTAAAACAAAATTATACCACAGAGTGTTTGTCCTAACACTCTGGATCAGTCAATAATTTAATAAGAAAATACCTACATATTCATTAAAAATGAATGAAAAATAATATGAAAATGTATGGTACCTCTAGAATTGTTTATTTTCAGAGTGCAGGCAAAACCTGCATTTTTTGTGATTTTTTATCCTAACATTTCTTACGTATTTTTTAAAACAAAATGTAGTATTATTAAAAATATTTTTGGAAAATTTGTATACACAGAGATTTATATACTATATATTTATTATGTATAATAAACAAAGCCAGTATAGAAATGATATAGACAGCATGGCTAAAATCCAAAATTAAAAATTCTATTGTCCATTCATTTACAACATTTACTTTTTTTGGTTTTACTGATATATAAAAATTTTATTTGTCACTTATATATTTAAGGTATACAATATGATGTTTTGACATACATATACATTGTGAAATGATTACCAAAAACAACCTAATTAACACATCCATCACTTCACATAGGTACCTTTTTAGGTATTGTGAGAATCCTTGAGATCTATCTTTTATCAAATTTCAAGTAAATACATTATTATGAACTATAGTCATGATGCTGTACATTATGTCTCCAGAACTTATTCATCTTAATACCGAAAGTGTATCCTCTGTGACCAGCATCTCCCTGTTTTGCCTACTCTTTGGTCCCTGGTAACCACCCATTCCTGCTTGCTCTCTGTTTCTTTGAGTTTGACGTTTCTAGGTTACACATATTAGCAATATCATTCAGTATTTGTCTTTCTGTGTCTGGCTTATTTCACTTAGCATAATGTCCTTCAGGTTCATCCATGTTGTCACAATGCTAGGATTTCCTTCTTTTTTAAGGCCAAATAATATTCCAGTGTGTGTGTGACATTTTCTTTATCCATTTATTTATTATGGACACTCATTTTGATTCTACATCTTGGCTATTTTGAATAATGATGCAGTTAACACAGTAGTGCAGCTAGCTTTTTGACATATAGATTCCATTTCCTTTAGATAAGTACTTAATAATGCAATTTCTGGATCATATGGTAGTTCTAATTTTAAATTTTTAAGGAAATTCCATACTCTCTTTCATAATGGTCATACTAATTTACATTTCCATCAACTCTATGCAGGGGTTTCCTTTTTTCCACATCCTTGCCAACACTTGTTATGTTTTGACTTTGTGATAATGGCTGCCCTAACAGGTGTGAGGTAAAAACTCAATGTGGTGTAGATTTGCATTTCCCTGATGATTAGTAATACTGAGCATCTTTTCACATATCTCTTGGTTATTTGAATATACTCTTTGGAAAAATGTCTATTCAGGTTCTTTGCCCTTTTTAATTAGGTTATTTGTTTTCCTGTAATTGAGTAGTATGATTTCATTGTTTACTTATCAGATATATGCTTTTCAAATATTTTTTCCCATTCTAGAGTTGCCTTTTCATTTTGTTGATTGTATTCGTTTACTGCACAGAAAGTTTTTGATGTAGTCCCGCTTGTTTACTTTTGTTGCTTGTGTTTTTGGTGTTATATCAACAAGATCAATGTCATGGAGTTTTTTCCACATGTTTTCTTCTGGTAGTTTTACATTTTCAGGTCTTATGTTTAAGTCTTTAATTTGTTTTGAGTTGATTTTTTCATATGGTGTAAGATAAGGGCCCAATTTCATTATTCTGCATGTGGATATCCAGTTGCCCCAACTCCATTTATTAAAGAGACTATCCTTTCCCAGTTGTGTGTTCTTGGTATCTGTTGAAATCAATTTACCATTAATATGAGGATTTATTTCTGGGCTCTCTATGCTGTTCCATTGTTCGGTGTGTCTGTATTTATGCCAGTACCATGTTCTTTTCATTACTGTAGCTTTGTAGTATATTTTGAAATCAGAAAGTGTGATGTCTCTGCTTTGTTCTTATTGCTTAAGATTATCTTGGTTATTCAGGGTCTTCTGTGATTTTACATGGATTATTCTATTTCTGTGAAAAATACCATTGCACTTCTAATAGGGGATTGCATTGAATCTGTAGATTGCTTTGGGCAATGTGGACATTTTGATAATATTCTTCTGGTCCATGAACACAAGATATCTTCCTATTTGTGTCTTCAGTTTTTTTCATCAATATTTTGTAATTTTCAGTGTACATATCTTTCACTTTCTTGGTTAAATTTATTTCTAAATATTTTATTCTTTTTGATGCTACTGTAAATGGGATTTTTTTCTTAATTGTGTTTATAAATATTTCTTGTTAGTGTGTAGACTTGCAACTGATTTTTTCATGTTGATTCTGTATCCTGCAACTTTAACGAAGTTGTTTATTAGTTCTGAGAATTTTTTGGTGGAGTCTTTAGGGTTTTCTATATATAATATCATATCATCTGCAAAGGGGAACAATTTACCTCTTCCTTTCTGATTTGGATATCCTTTTCTTTCTCCTAGTCTTGGCCTTACCTATCGTCTAATAGCTCTGACTAGGACTTCCAACACAATGTTTAATAGAAGTGTTAAGAGTGGAATCTTTGCCTTCCTCCTAATCTTAGAGGGAAAAGCTTGCAATTTTTCACTATTGAGTATGATGTTAGCTCTGGGTTTGTCATATATGGCTTTTATTGTGTATGATGACGTACGTCCCTTTTAACTTGTTGAGAAATTTCATCATGAAAGGATGTTGAATTTTGTCAAATGCTTTTTTTTCCTTCATCCTGTTAATGTGTTATATCACATTTATTGATTTGCATATGTTAAACCACCCTTGTCTATAAGGGCTAAATCCCATTTTATCCATATGTACGTGTTCTAAATGATTTCTCATAGTCTTGGCCTTATCTGTTTTCTTGATAATATATTATTTTTTTAAAAAAAATTGTGGCTAATGCTTTCTATATGCTAAGAAATATCTTGCCTAAGTCACTGGGATATACTTCCACTTTCTTCCTACACTTTGTACCTTTAGGGAAGTCATCACCTTTAAATAGTTTTTGCATATGGTGTAATATTTTGGTATATTTACATTTAATGCAATTAATATGTTTAGATCTGCATCTATAATTTATTAGTCACATCTGTTTTTTAATTGCTCTTCTGTTTTTTTCCTGAATTTTGACTTAATCATTTTTTTAAATTACTCTATTGGATTTTTATCTATAACTTTTTGCACTATTTTTAGTGGTCGCTATATCAGTCTACTTAGAATTAGATCTTACATGCAATGATGCAATATTAAGAAAGTCAAATGGAAAGTTTAATTTATCTTCCCCCATATTTTGTGCTATTGTCATATTTATATGGCATATACTTGTATGACATATACTTATATATAACATCTACATAATTATGAAACCTACAATAAATATAGTTTTGATTTAAAGTTTTGTTATTTTAAAAGACAAAAAATTATGTTTAAGTATAAAACATTTCAGTTTATTTCTTCCTATAAATGCAAGTTTCATTTTACTTTTCATGTTGATTTAGTTTTTAGGATATAGATTTTTTTTTCTTTCAGCACTTGTTCATTGGCTATTGCTCTCCGTTGTTCCTGATGAGAAGTCAATGTTCATTCATATCATTATTTGCCTCTAGATGCTTTCTTTAGCTATATTCATGATTTTCTCTCCATATTTAATTTTTAGCAATTCAATCATGATATGGTTGTTTTTTTTTCCTACTTATTCTGTTTGAGTTTCATTGACATTTTTTATCCTGCAAGTATATACTAAAAAATATTTAAGATTTTTTCTGCTATTACTTTATAAGATAAAAATATTTTTGTTTCTGCCTCAATCTCTTCAATACTGGGACTCCAATTACATGTATGCTAGATGCCTTGGTATTATCTCTCTGGTCACTGAGGCTCTCTTCTTTAGTTTATCTTTACTGAGATTTTCCAATTTCTTTCTGCATTATGACCATATTTTCCTTAAATCATTGAACACATTTTAAATAGCTATTTACAAGACTTGACTGCCAATTGAACATGAGTCATTTCAGGATTGGCTCAATTGACTGCTTTTTCTCCTGATTATAAGTCACATTTTCCATGTTTCAATGTTTAAATTTTAAAACTTGCATCCTGGACATTGTGGATTGCATAGTCCTATTATAGTATAATTCTGATGGTAATTTATTTTTGTTCTAGCAGACAGATATCCATCTGTTTCTCTTAAGCTACCAGATGACTCCTTTCCTGGAGTCTTCCTTGTGTATGCACAGTTAAGAGATAAACCAAAGACCTGAGTTATTTAAAGATTATCATGTACCAACTTCTTGATATTTTAATTCTAGTGTTTTTTGGTCACTTTCCACCAGCTCTGGTACCTTCACATTCTAATTTCTCAGTAGAATGAGACCGGGGCTTTCTGCTTGAGTTCCAGCCTGCCTCATCCCCTTTTGGTGAAGATCAGGGCATGTTTCCATGCGAATACCACCAAATGCAGTTTGCCTCTTTTGAGAATTGACTTCCTCCAGCCTGTCTTTGATCATTATACAGTACTTGCAATCAGTTCTTCTCTAAGAAAACATGGTTCCTAAATGCTTCTGCACAGCCAAAGAAACAAGCAGCAGAGCGAATAGACAATCTACAGAATGAGAGAAAATACTCGCATGCTATACATCCAATAAAGGGCTAACAAACAAAATCCACAAAGAATTCAAGCAAATCAGCAAGAAAATATCAAACAAAAGTGGGTAAAAGACATGAACAGAAGCTTTTCAAAAGACAGACAAATGGCTAATAAACATGAAAAAAATGGTCAACATCACCAATCAGCAGGGAAATACAAATCAAAACCACAATGAGATACCACCTAACCCCAGTGAAAATGGCTTTTATCAAAAAAAATCCCAAAACAATAGATGCTGGAGTAGATGCAGAGAGAAAGGAACAGTTGTACTAGTTTGCAGCCCACCAACTCTGTACAACTTCTATGGAAAATGGTATGGAGATTCCTCAAAGAACTAAAAGTAGACCTACCATTTGATCCAGCAATCCCACTACTGCGTATTTACCCAAAAGGTCACTTTATCAAAAAGGCACATGCACTTGAATGTTTATTGCAGGATAATTCACAGTCGCAATGATGTGGAATCAATCCAAGTGCCCATCAGTACATGAGTGGATAAATGTGGTACATGTATACCATGAAGTACTAGTCATCCATTAAAAAAATGAATTAATACCTTTTATAACAATCTGGTTGGAACTGGAGCTCATTCTCCTAAGTATCATAAGAATGGCAAAACCACATGTACTCAATATTAAATTGAAACTAACTGAACACATACAATACGACGTAAAATTCAGAAATGAAACAGGTGGAAGGGGGGAGGAGGTGATGGGTGAAATCATACTTAACAGGTACAATATACACTATCTGGGTGATGGACATACTTCCAACTTTGCCTCAAGCAGTACAAAAGCAATCCATGTAACCATTTGTAACCCTGTAACATTCTGAAATTTAAAAAAGAATTTATTATATGCAAAATAATGCAGTTAAAACCACAGGGTTCATGGGAGAAAAAATAGGTTAGGGACACAGCAGTAAAAAAACTTCTTTAATGACATTTAAAAAAAAGAATGTTGGTTAAAAATGGTAGTCCATTTTTGTATATGTTAAATAGGAAATAAATACTAAATGTGATACCTTGCTTTGTAAAAGAGTTGAAATTTTTTTTTTTATTTCAGCATAATATGAGGGTACAGATGTTTAGGTTACGTGTGTTGCCCTTGCCCCCCCTCCCCCCCTCAGTCCAGGTTTCAAATATGTCCATCCCATTGCGTGGTGCACATTGCACTCTTTGTGTACA